>PVJA010005257.1:0-80112 GCA_004027025.1 Myocastor coypus | reverse complement strand
AAAAAAAAAAAAAAAAAAGTCAGGGATGTGCTACAGAACTTGTATAACCTGTGTCCTGAGTACCACCCACCACTTAGAAAAAAAAATATGTAAAATGTTATTGAAAGATAAAACTGAAGCCGGGCGTGGTGGCTCACGCCTGTAATCCCAGCACTCGGGAGGCTGAGGCAGGAGGATCGGTGCGAGTTCGAGACCAGCCTGGGCTACAAAAGTGAGCTCAAGGCCAGCCTGAACTGCATAGCGAGACCCTGTCTCAAAAAGACAAAAAAAAAAAAAAAAAAAAGATAAAACTGAAAATTTCTTTGAACTGTAAACTGCTATTAAACCCAAAAGAGAATATAAAGAAAATATAAAACAGAATATTGTAGATTAAAATGGTGCAGTGTACTCAATCCAGTATTTACATCAAACATCAAAATCCTGGTCACGTAAAATTGCAAACAAAATGCTTTACAAACTTGTATTTGTTTCCCCAACAAAACAAAGAGAGTAAGATGAAAGAAGTGAAAAGTTCTGGTCAAGCAGTAAAATTTCCAGGACAGTCCTTTAAGTTTTCAGCTACTGGATAAGACAAAGCTGATAAAAACTAGTTAGTCTTTAATTACTGTGTCAGATTATTCTTTTAAATAGATGTTTAAAAAATAAAATAAAAAAACTGTTCCAATGAAGTTGATCACAAGACAGTCAGTTCCAGGAGCATGTGATTAGTTGGGGGGAAAAAGGGGTATAAAGGAATATTTCTTTGTTTGGGTGATACAAAGATGAATGGTCTATTGTTTTACTGTGGGAAAGAAAATCAGCTCACCAGTGCCATCTCCTGGAAAAATTACCAAACACCCTTTTTAACTGTATAACCTTCACTTTTGAGGTGTTGCTTTTAAGTTATATGCTAGGGATGTCTCCTCAAACTGCATGTGTTGCTGAGGACATGGTTACTTACATTTAGCACTGAGAAAATGTATGATTAACTGCTTGTGCTCTTTCACTTGTATCCAGTGACATGTACAAAATACAAATTGTAATGTCAGCTCTTTGCAAAATACTCCACATAAGATCTTACCTTACTTGCAGAATTAAAATATGTAAATGTATTCTACTATTGAAAACCGCTTTCAAGACAAATGTATAGCAGATGAACAGAAAACAAATTACATACCACAAAACTACTGCTTTTAATATTTTCAGAAACTCAAACTTTTTTGAAGAATGCATATTATACTTATAGAAGGTAGAAAATTTACTCTTTTATTATACTTATAGCCCATCAGTTGAGGCTAAGTGCTAGGCTAAGAGTTTTTCCTTAGTATGTTTTTCCTACGTAAAGTGATTCAAAGGCTCAGCTTACCTTCCTCTGAAGCACTTAGTGTTTAAAGGAAACACTTTATTGTATGGTTCTTCCTGCTGGATTTAAGTTCTTCAAATTATATAAATATATATAGTGTCTGTTCACACTTGCATTTCCAATACCTAATACATTACGTGGCATTATAGTAAGTAGGTGCTTAATAAATGTTAAGTAAACAGAAGTTGAGGTAGTTTTTTTTTTTAAGTATTTTCTATTAGGAATTAACAAGATAGTGAGAATGACTGAACAAACATCAATAAACATTATATGTAATAATAGAATTAAAATCACTAGTCTCTGGGACAACCTCTTTCTCTACTTTCCCTTTTTTTTTTTTGGCTTTAAACAATTTATTTAACTGAAATGGACTTAACATTTGTTTCTTTTTTTTTTTTTAATGGCCTGCTCAGCCTGCCCTTGGGCTGGGGCTGGTGCAGCATGTGATGCTGGGGATTGAGCCACGGTCCTTGTGGTTCCCTAAGCTTGCCTAAGCAGGCGCTTTAGACTGCTGACCTATCTCACCAGCCCTTACATTTGTTTCTGAAGTGACTTCCATTTATTTGGATACATCTTTTCTCCATGGTGATTTACAGGATCTTCAAGCCAATATAAATATTTTATATTTGAATATTTGGGTATATACTCACACAATACCTCAGAAATATCCTTCAGCAAGAAAAACGCTGAATAGTAAAGATCAGACACAAATGCTAGTACAGTGAAGGACTGGGGAGATAGCTCAGGGGCACAAGTGCCTGCCTGGCAAGTGCAAGGTCCTAAGTTCGATCCCCAGTTTCACCAAAAAAAAAAAAAAAAAAAGTATTTTCAAACTAATACAGTGAAAATCTGAAATATTCTTGAGGTAAGAAGGCACTACATACCTGTTGAACCAAGAAAACCACCCTTACAACACAGGATTACTTTATTTTTATGTAGGAACTACAACACTTAAGCTGCCAATTGGGTGCTGAATGGCAGAGCAACATCCCCAGTTTATGCCATGAATTCATAGGGGATAGGTTCCAACAACTCAGGTTCCTTTCCATTGGTCCTCACCAAGTGTACTTCTCTGGGAGGGGCAGGCTGGTGTTTCAGCTGAACCCAGGTACTTTTCTCTTTGGCTTTTTTTTTTTTTGGTGGGACCAGGGTTTGAACTCACGACCTTGCACTTGCCCAGCAGGCACTTGTGCCTCGGAGCTATCTCCCCAGCCCCTTCTTTGGCTTCTTTTTTTTTTTTTTTTTTTTTAATCATTTTCCTTGTTTGGTAGTTTCAGGAAGCTATCACAACTTTTTGAGGGCTTAATATGCTCACTATGCACATTAATCCTCTTGGCAAGTATCTTGCCCTTAACTTGCTTTACAATGCCAACAGCATGCTGGGTAACACTGTAGACTCTTCCCATTTTGCAATGGTAACATTTCTGAACTATTCCTTTTTGCACAGTACCCATTCCCTTGATGTCTACAATATCACTCTTTTTATGGATTTGCATGTATGTGGCCAAAGGAACAACCTTATGTTTTCTAAAAGGCCTGGAGAACATATACTGGGTTTCACTTCTCTTGCCCTTTGTGTTAGTTATTTTGGCAAATTAATGGAAGATTGTGGTTATAGCCAAAAGGCTACTTTCCTTATTTCCAATTGCTTCCTATCACTGTAGTTTCTAAATATGTATCAGCACAGACTTTTATTCTGGACCACAGTGTAAATTTTGCATCAGTCTATTCTGTAGCTAGTATTTACTATTAGAGTTCCTAATGAGGACAATACACAGAGCTCAGCAATTTTGGAGTCCTCATGAGTGAATTACAACCAATTTTGCATCACCCACATATAATTAGCCATGTTGTAAACAGTGCAAGTACACTTGAAATCTCTGAGGCTTCCCTACCACTCAAAACCTGGTAATTTGGAACTAGGAAAGAAGTCTGTGAGTCTATGGCCTTAAATTCTTCACCCATTAAGTAGTGATACTGATGCTCATTTTTGAGTCCCATTCACAGCCAGTCAATCATACAAGGGCAGGTCTAACAAGGGAAGTTCATGCTACACTCAAAGGATAATACAAGCTTCTACACTTTCTTTTTGGCTAGCTCAGGCTGCCTTAAGGGCAGGTGTGATGTAGCATGTGGAACTGGGAATCAAACCACAGTCCCCTGTGCCTGAGTTTGCTGAGGAGGAGGCACTTTAAACAACTGAGCTAACCCATAAGCCCACCCCCCCCCCAACTTCTACATTCCTTAAGTCTCTTACTGATATGGGCCAGATTTATGACTGACTGCCAATGAGGCCAAGATCATGAATTTTTTTTATAGTTCTAAGCTTCATGAACCAGGCAATCACTTCAAAATGTCTACCAAGACACAAAAACTAATATAATGTTTTAAGTGGTATATGCCAGCCCATCAAGTTTTGGGGACATGGGGCAAACATGTTCTCTTTATGCTCACTTAGCTGTGACTCATGTATAAGCAGCAGCCAATATAGCAGAATAATTCCAGCATTCTACAAGGCTGAACATTCAGGCCCATTCTGGGCAACTTAGACCTTGTTTTGAAATTAAGAAATACTGGTGCACACCTATAAGCCCAGCACTTAGAAGGCTGAGGCAGGAGGATTAATGAGTTCAAGGCCAGCCTGAACTGCATAGCGAGACCCTGTCTTGAAAAGACAAAAAAACAAAAAAAAAGCAACTTAGTACCAGAGTCCTGAATTCAGCCCCAGTAACACATGCACACACGCACATACGCACCCATGCACATACAAAAACAGCTGCAGAGGACTGAAATGGATTTATGCTGGTATTCACATGTGCTAACCACTGGAAGGAGCTTGGCTAGTTTGAATTTTTACCCAAACCTAGGAAGTCATGGCTAGAGTCGATGGTGTTAAAGACAGCTACTAAAATAATTTTAGAAAAGACACTCTGATAGGATACAGAGATATTAATACCTCTACTGTTTTCTTCCTGACAGAAACATTTCAAAAGACTACATTGTAAGAGAGCAGACCAACCATTAACTAATATTTTTCAATTTTTTAAATTTCAGAACTGCCTTTATGTACAGACATCATAAAAAAAATGCACATACACTGGAGATTCTCCAAGGAACAAAAGCTGGAAATAAAATTTAAGGATAATCAGAAGAACAAAAACTGTCCCAGAGAAGTTCTGAAGATCACTCTTCCTTAAATGTCCTTGATAACCTCTTCAAGTTCTTCCTTTGTGAACATGTGGAAATTCTGGCCAGGCTGCACCGTAGCTAGCTGGAAAAAAAAAAAAACAACAAAAAAAAACAGGGGTTAATAAACTAGTTTCATGCTGATGGCCCTAGCATGGTCAGGAGAAGCTGTGGTGGTGACGCAGCTGTTCATTAGGAACTAAGGGATTTGCTGTCCCTGGGATATCCTGTCCAGGCAGCAGGTCCCTAAAATAGCTCCCTGACTCCAAAATAAAAATTCTTCTTGACCAAAATTTTTATTTTAAGGTTAACCCATCATACAGTAGTTGACCAAATGCCTGTCACCATTGTTACTTTTTGAAATTACTCCAACCAAGAACACAAAGACAGCAACAAACTACAAGAAATCAATACTTTTTTCTGTTAACCCTTTTAAAAATACATTTAAAAGGCTGAAGATGTAGCTGTGGTAGTCCTTAACATCCCTGAAGTCCTGAGTTCAACTCCAGCACATGTGACAGATAAATGAACGATAAACAGCATGCTATACACTTCTAAATTGAGCATGTATGTGTAGTCTCTGGCTATTTGGCCACTCTGTTACTCTATTTCCTTATCAAATAGTACCTTTCTTCAGAGTGGTTAGGATTAAATGTCAAAAGTATTAAGCAGAATGCTTAGTATAGTGCCTAGAATGTAGCAAGTACCAAATAACTGTTAGCTATTATTAAATATTCTCTCTAAAACTGTGTGAAAAAAAAATTAAAAAAAAAAATAAAACTGTGGCAGCCAAAGAACAAAAAGGTTTGCTTTGTTTTTTTAATAAAAGGACTGGCCCTGAAAAGACTATTAACACTGGCATAGGTAATCAGTTGTAACGGAGGGTATCAGTGTTAAATAACGTTTATAACCTATTATCAGATCATAATCTATCAAAACAAAAACTAGGGTCAGAAGATGGTTATTTTACTAGATTTTCCATCATCTAAAATTACTAGATTTTCCATCATCTCTGCTAATCATAGTCCCATGTATTTTACGTGCTGAGGAACAGGTGCTGCTTCACACTTGGCTGTTAAGCTTAGTTTTAAATATTTTCTCACTGTCTTTATCGTAATTTAAACTTAAACATACTAAGGCATTTTTAAGTGAAGGTACAGTCTTTGTTTTTTGTTTTGTTTTTTAAAGAAAGATGTAAGTTGGCCAATTGCCTTTTGTGGAGGAAGCAGCTGGCAGAGATGCTGGAGATCCAGGGGATGACTGGCAGGAACAAAGGACCTAAAGCAGACAGGGAGAAAGAGGCTGCCCATCCTCCTCAGACCATCAGAACCACCCCAAGAGCTTTAAAAATTAACTCTCTTAGCCTTATTTCCGAAGACTTATGGACAGACTGGTTCAGAAACCATGGCTTACAGCACTAGTGGAGCAGTCAGTCTTGGGCCCCCTTTGTGAGATAGAGAACATGACAGCCAAGGAGACAAAGGTGGCCAACACTGGAGTGTGCATGACATAAACTGGGTGCTCTTTCAAAGTAATACCATGATACAGGTTCTGAAACTAAATGAACTAGAGAATATCTGCAGTTTCACCTGAACCAAAAAGGCCTTGGCCTTTCCTGTGAAGTGAAATCCAGAGCTGTGTTTGAACTCCTGAGGTAGCAAGGAGACAATATTAACAAAATGTCATGACCCTAGCTTGGTCAGTACCAAAGAAAACAACAGTACTAGAGGTCCTAACGAATCCCTCGTAAGGGTTACAAGTGGAGCATTATATATTTTACATCTCGTTATAGACTATCAAGGGGAAGTATATTCAGGTCTTTGTTAAAAAGATAAAAAAGGGTATTTATAAAATTTTCCACTGAGGAAGCCTAGTAAGCCCCCTGCCTACTACTACTGCTCAAGGGGAGGGCAATCATCTACACCAATGCTGCTGAACTTATGGCATGTGTGTGATTTTCCTTTTAAGACAAAAGATACTAATGTATGAGGGTCTGTTTTTGTGTTTGTTTTTAATGAAAACTTCAGTATTCCAGCTTAACTGTAGTGTTGGCACTTGGTGATAGATATATGGGTTCTGAGTTGTGTTGGTGCCATCTCCAGAAGGTTCACTATCATTAACTGACAGCCTATCTCACTTTTAGGCCAGTTCTCTGTCTGGTTTTGCACCTTCTGTAGCATGAACCTGGCTGTCTTGGTGATGCACTTGCCAACAACTCCCCCCTCTTCTGATCTTAGCCAATCCCTATCAGAGATGAATCTTACCATCCATTTTCTCATGAGTAGAGCCAACAAATATTGTGATAAATGCTGACTGATAATTACTAAGTTACTGATTCCAGCTTAGTTGGCCACTTCAATCTTTAAACTGAAGTAAATACATACCAGGCCTGCAAGAACCCCTATCCTGACTCTGTATGCATGTATGTTACCGGGAACTAAATTCGGGGTCTTGATTCATGACCCTAAATCACATCCCTGGTCCATGTTTTTGTTTTTGTTAACTTCAGATAAGGTCCTGAGTAGCCCAGGGTTGTCTAGAACTTGTGGTTCTTCCTCTGAGCCTCTCAAGTAACTAGAATTACCGGAGTACAATCCTTTTATCCCTCCCTTTCCATTTTCATGGTATTAGGGATTGAACTGAGGGCCCTCCCACTCAGCCACTTCCCCAACCTTTTTTAACGTGCCAGGTGAGAATGGAATTTTAAGTTCTAACCTGCCAAAGCTGGAATGGAATTTGGGCTCTTCTTGCCTCAGCCTCCCAGACTAGGTAGGGGATTATAGGCATACACTTCCATGCCTGGCTTATCCTGATTTATGGGAATAATTTACCTTGTGATACCAGTCTCGGGAATTATTTTAATGTGGCCCAGCAATCCTTTTACTTATCTTCATCTTCCCTTAGCCCTATCCTTAATGACATATCCAGATATTTCCTATTCAGCTTAATTTCACTGTTATATTCATTCATGCTCAGCAGATGACCTAACAATCACCAGACAAATATAGAACATTTCTCCCAATTTGTCCTCACAGCTACTCATACTTTCTTTTCCTCTATTTACACTTAGCACTGTAAATGGGATATTCAGATGTAGTCCATGCTTTTCTAGTCTCATCTCTTGCAATTGCTCTACCTTATATATACAACACAACCAACCGTCAAATAAAACTTGCAGAGTTCCTTGTTAAACAAAGTTAACTTGTTAAACAGAGTTCCTTGTTAAACAAAGTTATTTTACATTTCTGAGTCCTGTACATGCTGTTCTCTCTCTCTGGACTGGCTTTTCTGCTCCCTGCTCTAGACACTACTGGTTCCAGGATACTCTCCTGATGTGCTACTCTAACTTCCATGATCACATAGCAATCTGTTCTTATTCACTTAGAGAAGCTTCCCCTCATGCAACTGTGGGTCTCCTATATGACACAACACACTGCTCAGGTACGACCTGGATCCTACCTCTATCTCTGCCATATTACAAGTAGGTGCTCAGTATGATGCTGATTTAATTTTACTTTCTGAAACCAACTTCTTCATATGTACCATGTCTTCCCAGTTTTACAACTTTTCTATTACTAATTTATCATGTTTAGTATTTTTGTAGTCAACAGTTTCCTCAGTTTACAAAACTACCTAAATCTTTTCTTATTCTTAAAAAGACAAAAATCCTAGGGCTGGGGAGATGCTTCAGCAGTCTATGTGCCTCTCTGGCATGTACAAGGACCTGGGTTCAATTCCCAGTACACACACCATGCCAGCCTGGGGTGCCAACCTAACAACTGAAACAGGGCATGGTGGAACATGCCTGTAATCCCAGTGCTGGGAGGCTGAGACAGGAGGATCACCATGAGTCTAAGCTGTGTAGTAAGATCCTGTACCAAATAAATTAAAAGATTAAAAATAAAAAAAGACAAAAATCCTAATTAAAAAAATTCTTTTCTTCAGTGATGCCTACTGATTGCATTGAGCGATTAGGAGATACTAGCATATTCATGACTTCATTTCCCTTTCACTCTTTAACTCACTGAATTTTGGCTTCTGCTATCACCATTTCACTTAAGTTGTTTATTCAAATGGTATCAGTAACATAAGAACTGAGCATATAAGATGTAATTTACTTTTGATCTCCTCAATTTTCCCCAAGGGGAATTATATAAAAAAGCTAAGAAACAGAAAAATACCTCTATGTTGGTTGCATTCAGCTTCTCCTCCATTACTTGTTTGAGGATGATAAGTGAAGACTTGATGGCTTCTTTCAGTGTCATAGACTTGAAACAAAGAGACAATGAGCAGTTACATTCATTATATACACTCTGCTATGTGAAAGATTTCCCCTTCATCTCCTTCAAGAAACGATTCATGTAGGTCTGGTTTATTTTACTAATGAGTATATGTTCAATATACATCCATTTACATATGAAGTCTTCCAGCTTATCATTCTTTATAGCTGAGTAGTATTCCATTGTATAAAAATACCTCATTTTTTTCAACCATTCTTCAAATGATGGGCATTTTGGTGTAAATATCGTAGTCTCCCCAATATAAGAACTCTAAATTTTTTTTTTCTTTCCTTACCAATATCAATTGGAAGGTGTGTCATGCCCGCACCCTGTGCTCTATATAACTATTGTGAGGACAATATGCAGTGTGTCAACTGTTAAAAAAAAAAAAAACAAAAAACTAATGTTTATTGAAAGTGTTAATGTTCAATTGTTTGATCAATCTTATATACCTATGTCTATTAATCTAAACTGATCCAATGATGAAAATATGTAATATAACCATTGTTAAATTTTAAATAAATATGTATTTATTAAAAAAGAAATGATTCAGCAACTATTAATTTATAAATCAAATGTCTTAATTTACACAATACACTACAAGTGTCCCAGTATTCAAGTAAATGGTAAGCAAAATACACTCATCAGAGGATAAAATGCCTTATTTGGAGCCAGTCACCAACTTTCATATAGAAAATGACTAGAAGAGGCTGTACTTCTCCAATATACCTGCTAATTTCTTTTAATTAATCTTTGCAGTGCTGGGGATCAAGTCCAGGAACTCATGCATGCCACACAAATGCTCAAACACAGCTATATCCTGTCTGCCTCTTTTTGTTTTTTTTTTTTTTTTTGCAGAACTGGGGATTGAACTCAGGTCCTTGTGCTTGCCAAGCAAACACTTATTCTACTGAGCTATCTCCCCAGCCCCCTGCCTCTTTTAGAAGATAATATAATATTGATAGTAGCCTATGGATAAGAATGTCCAAATAATACAGACAAGTAGGCCAAAGATTTAGAAAAATCCTTTTTTTAAATTCCGTTGTACCTATTTTCCTCCACATACAAAATCAATACTATACACATCTTTTTTTTTTAAAATTGCACTTAGCAGACACCGAGTTTCTAACAAATAGGTCTGTGGTGACCCTGCATGGCTTGGGTCTATTGGCAACAATTTTCCAACAGCCTGTGCTCACTCTATATCTCTATGTCACACTGTTATTGTTATCTGTCAGTGATTGTTGATCTTCCTACCATGACTGCTTCAGAGTGTCAGACTATACCCATATAAGACAATGAATTTAATCAGTTAAGTACAGCAACTGTTCTAATTCCTCTACTGACAAGCTATTATCCCATTTCTTCCCCTCTCCTGAGACTTTCCTGTTTCCTGACACGTGATACTACACTTAAGCCAACTATACACTACACAGTGACCTTTAAGTGTTCAAGTGAGAGGAAGAGTCCTGACTTTATAATATCAAAAGCTAGAAATGGCCAGGCATGGTGACACACACTTGCAATCTTAGCACCTGGGAAGGTGAGGCAAGAACAGCGCTAAGTTCAAGCTACAGACCCTGTCTCAAAAATAAAAAAAAAAAGCTAGAAATACTTACAGCCTAGTGAGGTAGGCACACAGAAGTCCCGATACACTGAAAGCTAGACCTGTTGTGCCAAATAATTAGTCAAGTTGTAAATACAGAAGAAAAACTCTTGATGGAAATTAAAAGTGTTATGCCAGTGAATATGTAAATGAGAAGTGAAACAGACTTCTTACTGATATGAAAGAAGTTTTAGTAGTCTGGACAGATGAAACCAACCACAGCATTCCCCTGTGCTAAAACCTAACGTAAAACAAGGCCCAAACTCAGTCTATGAAGGCCAACAAAGGTATAGAAACTGCAGAAGAAAAGCTGAAAATTAAAAGATGTTGACTTCTGTTTGCCCCTCTGTCATGTGCCATTCTGCCTTGGAGCCAGCTGAATATGGACCGAAACCACCAGAAACTGTGAGCTAAATAAACTTTTCCTTCCTTAAAAAATAGAAATGTTGATTCATGAAGCTTAAGAAAAAACCCATCTCTGTAATATAAAATGCAAAGTGAATGTGGAAATAATATATACAGGCCAAAGGTTTAGAAAATCCACTTTTTTATTCCATTTGTACCTAACTACTAGTATAAAGGCTCCAGGAAGTTATCCAGAAGATCTTAGATTGGTGATGAGGATAGCTATAATAAACAACAGAAGATCAATGTATACAAAGTAAACATGTTGGAAGAAGCTACATCTAGGATTCTGATTGCTAGAGAGAAATCAATGTCTAGTTTGAAATCTTGAAATGATAAGTGACTGTTACTAAGGGGCTAATGCAGCTGGGGATTTTTTGAAGCGAATACTTAACTTACCATTTTAACAACCTTCGCAAACTTGATTTGTAGTAAATTAGCCACACATGGTAGCTCACACTTGTGATTCCAGCACTCTGGAAGGCTGAGGCAGGAAGACCATGATTTCACACCCAGCCTGAGCAAGTCAGTTCAATGGAGATATAACTCAGTGTCGGGGCCCTAGGTTCAATTCCCAATCCCTACTTCCAATAAAAGAATGAAAACAACTATTAAATTTACTTTGCTTATTCTCTTTAAATGGAACAAAGCCAAAACAACAGCATATCTGCTGACAAAGTTTACTGAATGTTAAGCCCACTAAAGAGCAGAAGCTCAGAAAAAAAATTTCCTTTCAAAATATCACTGCTAATTGTCAACACAAGAGCTCTGATGCTGACGTTCAATGAGACTAAGGGTGTTTTCAATGCTAACACAATATCCATTCCATAGTCCATGGATGTCAGAGCCATTTCAACTTTTAAGTCTATTTGATTTAAACATATCTCATAAGGAGGTACAAAGTTGCAGACAGTATTCCTCCAATAGATTGAGGCGAATAAACTGAAAATTCTGTAAGGAGTTATCATTCTAGATCCCATTAAGAACATGTGTGCTTCATGGAGAAGGTCAAAACATCAACATTAAAAGGCGTTTGGAAGAATCTCATGTCAGCCCTCATGGATCACTTTGAAGGATGTGAAACTTCAGGGGAGGAAGCAAACAAAGATGTAGCAGAAATAACAAAGACCTAAAATCAGAAGCGGACTCTGATGTGGCCGAGTTGCTATAATCTTATGTTAAAACTTCGAATGCGTAAGAAGTTGCTTCTCAAAAGTGAGCAAATAAAGTTTTCTTAAGGACCATCCAAATAGTTCAGTGGATTAAAGTGCCTGCAAGCAGGCACAGGGGCTGGGGGTTCAATCCCCAGGCCTGCCATGACAGTCCGTGCCTGTAATCCCAGCTCTTGGGGGACTATAAACAGGCGGATCACTAAGAATCCGATCTAGTAGTGAGACCCTGAACATCCTGTAGACCTTTCCCTAAAATACAAAAAGACAAAGAAAGTTTTTTTTTTCATACATCTGTGAAGCTGCTGTAAATACTACTGAAGAGGAGAAAGGATCTAGACTACCATATAGACTTAGCTGATAAAAACAGCAGCAGGCTTGAGAGCACTGACTTGAATTCTGGAAGCAAGTCCAGGTAAATGTGATGAAACAGCACTGCATGCTAGTGAAGTCTTTCAAGAAAGCAATATTAATCAACACTGCAATCTTTATAGTCTTTTTCATTTTAAGAATCTGCCACAGCTACCCTGAACTTCAGCAACCACCACCCTGATTAGTAAAGACCCATCACTACCAAGGCAAGACTTTCTGGACAAAGATTGCAATTTATTGCTGAGCATGGTGGCACAGGCCTGCAATTCCAGAACCAAGGAGGCTAAGGCAAGGTTGAGGCATTGAGGCATCCTGGACAACACAGTGAGTTCAAGGCCATTCTAAACTACACAGGGAGCCGGGCGTGGTGGCTCACGCCTGTAATCCCAGCACTTGGGAGGCTGAGGCAGGAGGATCGTTGTGAGTTTGAGACCAGCCTGGGCTACAAAAGTGAGCTCAAAGCCGGCCTGAACTGCACAGTGAGACCCTGTCTCAAAAAATAAAAATAAATAAATAAATAAATAAATAAATAAAAAACTACACAGGGAGACCCTGTCTCAAAAAACAAAAACAAAGTAATTTAAAAATTTTTTTTGTATTTGGTACAGGGTCTGTAGGGTCTCACTACACAGACTGGACTCATAGTTACCCTCTTGTTTTCAGTCTCCCAAGTTCTGGGATTACAGGGATGTGCCACCATGCCCAGTCTAGTAACTTTTTAAAAAATAGTTTATTAGAGGCTCAGATGATTTGTATTTTTAGCAGTATTTTTAAAAGGCATAAATATTTTGAAAAGACAATGTTATTATTGCATACTTAATAGACTATAGCACAGTGTAAACATAATTTTACATGTACTGGGAAACCAAAAATATTCTATGACCACTGTATTGCAACATTCACTTTATTTAGTAGTCTAGAACCTAAGCCCACATACCTTCAAAGTACACTGCATTAGGAATTGATGTGAGCAGGAATCCCTGGTTGAACAACCTGAGTGGTAACTACAGCAGCTTTCAACCCACCAATAACTTAGCAAAAATCAAATCTTTCCATCCCACAAAGAGAGTGCTAAATAGCCACTTGCTTCAAGACCCAGACGAGGAAGTATAAACTACTAAGTGAAGCTGTGAGGATAGTGGATAACAAATTGACATACAACTATCCCATGAAGATGTTACTCAGAAATAGGAACTGATCTCAAAATGGTGCACCAGGGAAGTGCTGCTAGTGATATATCACACACTTAACATACACAAGGCCCTGGATTTAATCTCTTTTTTTCTTTCTGGTACCAGGAATCAAACTTCAGACCTTGTGCTTGCCAGGCAGATGTGCCACTAGCTATGTGTCTGGCCACTGGATTTAATCTCAAGCATCGAACCAAAACAAAAACCAATCAAAATCATTATGTCGAATAACAACAAAAATGACAAATTGTATAATTCTACCTCCAAAAGTTCAAGTATGGCAAAACTATTCTACAGTAGTGTACAAGGTTGCAACAGAGGAAAAGACTGATTGAAAAATGGATGAGGATTTTGGGGGGGTGATGGAAGTGTTTTATGTAGATTGTCCTCCCAAGAGCATATACAATGGTTAAAACTTCTAGAACTGAATGCTTACATCTGTACACTGCATTTCATGTAAACTATACCTTGATTTAAAGGTAATGATAGTGTTGTAAGAATGCTTGATTACCTTGTGGTAAACTTCTTGCAAGGAGCTCTGAGCACCCTCTGAAGCAGAGCCAATTGCTCGGGCATCACACTGTACAAAGGTCCCAGAGGGGTCCATATGAAACCTGCAAAGCATTCCAAAAGAATACTACTAAAATACTTAAGAGTGATGGTATTTTATGTAACTAGCATTTCGCTAGAGAAACTTAAGTATTTGGTCCCATAACAATGAAATGCTGAGGCACAGCACCAAACAATGTTCAATCTGAGAAACCGTATCTCTCTAAAAGGGTTTAAGGGGGCCCGGCAGGATGGCTCAGTGGTCTAAAGCGCCTGCTTGGGAAAGCTTGGGCGGCTTCAGGGACCGTGGTTCGATCCCCGGCTCCACATGCTGCGCCAGCCCTGCCCTCAGGGCAGGCTGAGCCGGCCATAAAAATAAATAAACAAACAAAAGTTCTGAAACAAGGGAAAAAAATAAATAAAATAAAAATTAAAAAAAAAAAATAAATAAAAGGGTTTAAGAAAATTACTAACTTCCTCACGGATTTAGAAGTACAGTGTGTATGTGTGTGTGTGTGTGTATATATATATATATATAATGTATATATATATGGCACTTGTGTATAGTTAAGTCATATTTGAAAATGAGGAGCACAGCAGTATTTCAAAACAAAGCTCTAAAACATATCTCAACTATAGCAAGATTATGTCTAATTCTTCCCAGAACTTCTAAGAGGGGAGTTTTTCATGGATCTCCAAATATGTTCCAATGAACAGAACAAAATCACTATTAAAGAGAAGTCCTTTACCCACCTAATTCTACAATAGTCTTCTTTATTGATTTAATCTACCAGTGCCTAGCCCAAATTAAAATTATCACTATCCTTCCTCCAAATGTGGGGGTAGGGGAAAAGCCAGCAAAGTGGTACTTACAGTTGGGGTCCCTTCTCATCAACTCCTCCAAATAACAGTGCTACTCCAAAGGGACGAGACTAGTAACAAAAAGCAAGAGGTATTATGGTAAGTGGCTATGAAATAAGAGGGTGAGAGGGGCTGGGAAAATACACAATGGGACAACTATCCTAAAGTCTTGTAGAACATACACAAATTTGACATAAACATAACACTCACCATGGCACCTGGGTCTGCATCTTCTTCTCCAAACTGTAGGGCCAGATTGGATACAGCCTGGGTCACACTCTCCACTGTCATTGTCTCATTGTAGGTAAACCAATGGTTCTAAGAGGAAAGAATGGTATATCCTCATCCTGTTAAACTGTGGTTGGAAGTTGAAGGCTCAAGTACACTGTTCTAATTGACACTAGTCACTGAGTATCTGGGACTACATGAGAAAATAAACAGTTCTAGAAGCAAAGGCATCACAAGTGTGTAAAGCTATGACAGAACTAGTGGATTCATCCACAAAAGACATCATCTACCTCTAAAAACAAAGTGAATGCTAATAACCAACTGCCACTTTCCTTAGAAAGTACCAAGAGCAAGTATACAAACAAATACAAAAAAATTTGCCTTCAGAATCTTTTTTCTCTATTAGCCTAACTGTAAGCCATGGGGACTCAGTTTATTTACTTTTTAGAGACAGTGTCTCACTATGTAGTTCAGGCTGGCAGTAAACTCACTATGTGGTCCAGGCTGCCCTTGAACTCACAGCAATCTTCTTGCCTCAGCTTCCCAAGTGCTGGGATCACAGACATGCACCACCATGCCCAGCACGAGGACTCAGTTTACAACAAACACAATCAGCATCCCTAGCCAGTATTTGTCACCTGGTACAAATCAGAGGGCAGTTATTTACAAGCCTGGCCAAAAAAAAGCCATTAGAAGGAAAACTTCCTTTATTTATGACTAGCTCCTGCCATGGCACTCCCATAAAAAGCCATCAGGAAACAGAATGTAGTAAATGTGTGCTAAACAGAAGGCAAATCCAGAAGCAAGTGCATGTCAACTCTACTGACTACAGCTTTCTAAACCTGCTAAGCTCTAGGAAGTCACCTATGACTCCCAAGAGCTACAACCAACACTGATACATACCTGCACTATAGCCAAAGCAGCTCTACCATTGCTAAACAAGGAACTCAAGCAGCAGAGTAAAAAGGAGATAAGCAGCCAATTTTACCTGTGTCTCCACTCTTGCCTTATCAATTAAAGTCTTAGCATCAGCAATGAGCCCACTCATGGCACAACCTGCAATGTAAAAGCCAACAGTGACCTACTGAACAAATCCTTATAAAACTTTTTCATCCATTGAGAAAATACTGCAATTCTAAAGTGGAACCATGGCAAGATAGATACTCAATACATTAGATGGGAATTACTGGCATCAAATCCAAGTACCAAAATGTTATAAACAAGTAAGCCATCCACAATGACCTAGAAGTCCAGATAGTGAGTTAGAAGGTAGAAAAGGACAACAGCCAACCAAATATGAATTTCCACATCATTATATCCCTCCAAATCTTAGCATTCTTTGTAGCCCACGATGTACTTTTGAACTAAGCAACTACTAATGATCCAACCTGAGAAATAAGGAAAAAAACTATCTCACTAGAAACTATGGGGGAAGGATTTAGTATAATAGCAATGGTTCCTTTCACCTCCCTGTCCCAAACCAACCAGCCAGTCAGGTACAAGGTTTACTTGATGGCCCAAAATGCCTAGACTGTGACTAAAATTGTTATTTACACGCCACAACTCACATCTCAATCTCAGCCTGTTTCTCTCCTAAATTTCAGACCTTTAAAGCCAAACGACTCACCTAACATATTTACTTGGATCTATCACTCAACCGTTAATGATCTTATTCTCCGTTAAAACATCATTTTCTTCCTTGGCTCTCACCACCTGTCAATCCATTCCAAGTTCTGTCAGTCTCTAGCTGATTAAATGTCTGACATTAGTCCCTTCCTCTCCACTTTCTGGGTATTGTCTTGGTGAAAGCCCTGGTCATCTCTCCATTTGGACTATTTTAAAAATTTCTCAGTCAGTCTCCCGGCCCTGAGTGTTACCCTTTAAACTGTACCAGAATGGCCTCTCTACAGTTCTAATGGGATCATATTACCTCACTGCTTTAAAACCTTTTCATCAATGCAAAGGGATCAAGCCCAAACTCCAGCAAGGTAAAAGGGACTTCCACTCTCACCCCAAAGATATCTTGTTAGTTTCCCAGTTATACTATGTGCTGCATTCTATGCTATGATAGCTGTTTATTTCCTCTATGATACTGACATATGTTCACTTGGTAAATACTTATTTTTTAAAATTAAACTAAGTATAAATACCAGCTTCATAGATCATTTCCTGAAAGCTCCACTACCACCAATCCCAGGCAAAACTAATTTTTTGTCCCTTATTCTCCTACTAAACACACTCCCATAGTCTCTCTTAATATCTATTATTTAACTACATTTACCTATTTATCCACGCTACAATCAGAGTACATGCTTTTGGAAGATAAAAACTCATTTCTGAGGGGCTGGGGAGATAGCTCAGTAGAGTAAGCACTTGTCTGGCAAAGGCAAGGACCTGAGTTCAATCCCCGGTTCTGGGGGGAAGAAAAAAAATTCATTTTTATATCTCTGGTATGTGACACATGTACATTCTTTGTTTGCTAAATAAAATGACTTGTGTCCAAAAGACAAGTGACTGAAAGTAGACAAAACAGTTTATACTTTGCTCTGTTTCTTTTTCCAGTGCTGGGGACTAAGCTAAATACCTTGTATGTATGCTAGGCAAGCACTCTACCTTTGAGCTGTTCCTTGACACTAATTTAAATCTTTTTTAAAAAATCATTTATTTATTTATATACTTGATATACCGTCTCTAAGTAGCTCAGACTCATAGTTATTCTCCTGTCTCAGCCTCCCTAGCACTGGGATTACAGGCATGTACCACCATGCCCCGTTTTGGCAGCTTGTTGTGGAGCTGGCATGGCATGTGGTACCAGGGATTGAACCCACGTCTTTGCACTTGCCAGACAAGAGCTTAGACCACCGAGCTATCTTCCTGGCCCCAAATGATCTAATCTTATAATACCAAGCTCCTGTAAACACCATGGAGTTTGATTCTTATGCCCTCACGCAATTATTTTACCAATATTTCAATAATCAGATAAAGAGGTATATTAAGATAATTTGCATAACCAACTGAAACACAATGTTTTAAATAAGCAGAACTACTGTCCAAAATGCTAGCAATGGGGCTGGGGAGATAGCTCTGAGGCACAAGTGCCTGCTGGGCAAGTGCAAGGTCGTGAGTTCGAACCCCGGTCCCATAAAAAAAAAAAAAAAAATGCTAGCAAATGTTGGAAGCTAAAACAAAGGTCTTATACTAAGGACCAAAGAAAAAGGGGGTGAAGGAGGACAAGAAATAAAAAATAAATCTGAAAACAGGAAAGATTCATCGGGTCAAAGTTTATTCTTTCTAAAACTCTATCAGTCACTACAAAAACTTTTGAAAATTCTTTTCTCTGTGGACACCCTAGCCTCCCACTAGTGATCTTATTCCTGTTAGTCTCCTATTAGGGATATTAGTCATCAGTAAGGAACCAAGGGACTAACCTATAACTCAACCTTTGCATATTTATACAACCATAAACCATGCCAAATCTAAGTATGCGGGACAGCAAAGAGGGTAGCTCAGTGGCAGTATTTACTAACTGGGTTGGATCTCCAGCACTGCAAAAACCAAATAAAATAAAACTTTAACAAAATTTTAAAAAAATTCACAAGCAAAGGAACTTCTGGAAGTGAGTTAAATATACATGAGTCCTACAACTCCTAAAATTATGCACACTGGCCTACTGCCTAGAAAATGGTAGCTAATCAGGAAACAAGGCATGCATCCTATAAACCTCCCTTGAAATTTCATAGAAGACTCAATTAACCAAGGCCAGAGTCTATGGAATAGCTTTGACATCCTTCTTACCTATGTGAGCATCAATCTCTACTATTTTCTCAATGCTGCTAGGCTCCATAAGTGGGGAAGTTATTCTCTTCTCCACAGCTAGGCACACACCTTCTGATGTCTGGATCCCAATGGCAGTAGAACCAAGCTGAAAGAAAACATGTTTTGGTTATCAAATATGGGTTAAAGAACAGTCTCTAAGGCCGGGCGTGGTGGCTCACGCCTGTAATCCCAGCACTCGGGAGGCTGAGGCAGGAGGATTGGTGCGAGTTCAAGACCAGCCTGGGCTACAAAAGTGAGCTCAAGGCCAGCCTCAACTGCATAGTGAGACCCTGTCTAAAAAAAAAAAAAAAAAAAAAAAAAAAGAACAGTCTCTAATACTCACCAGAGTTCTCTGTAAACCTTTACTAGATATAAGCTTCAATCATTCATATCTAGTAGACAAATAGGGTGCCACCCAATAAATATACTATTCCTGTTACTAGCAAGAACCTTGATTTGCTGAATGTTGTGCTTCTAAAATGAAATCCAGGGCTAGGGAGTTAGCTTGGCAATCTATAAGTGCTTGCCTAGCAAGTGCAAGGACCTGGGTTCAATCCCTAGTACTGCATATAGTTCTGGCCATCAAAACCAGATGTGGTGGCACATGCCTATAATCCCAGCACTGGGGAGGCTAGGATAAGAGGATTACTATAAGTCCCAGCTTCATAGTGAGACCCTGTACCAAATAAATAATTTTAATTTTTTAAAAAAGGAAATCCAATAAAATATTAAAAATGTCTGAAAAATGACCTGCTCTAATGGCTCCTTTAGGGAGAGGTGAGTCTGAAGAATACAGAGGACAAGAAAGTAATGAATGCTGATGTTTTTTGGGACCTGTTCGTATTTAATGTCTGCTATCTATCTTGGGTCTGTCCCAAAACCTGATATTCCCCAAATCCATGATGACATAGAAAAGAGACAGAGACAGAGACAGAGACAGAGACAGAGACAGAGACAGAGAAGAAAATAGAGGGGTGGACAGGAAAGAATAGGAGAAAAGAGAAAAGGAAGAGAGGTGAGGGGAAGGGAACAGCAGGGAAGAAGACAAATCAAAAGAAAAGATCACCAACAACATGAACATTATCTCCCAGCACACTAGCAGCCCACAGTATAGCTTATCTCCATGCCACCACCCTGATCATTTACTCCTCCCTGCCTCAGTTTCCTTGAGTGCAAAGTGAGAATAATGATACTCACAAGACCCACAAGGATAAACAATATATAAATACAGGGCTCATCAAATCATGTGGTTTGTATTTACATTTTTAAAAATTATTTTATTATAAAGTACACATTTTTAATAGATTCTGGGGATATGTTATGTAATGTAGTAAAGGTAACAAAATATAGAAATACAGAAGCTAACTCTGAATTGCTATATTCCTGTGTATATAAAGAAGATTATAAACATAGACATGCTTTTGTACCCCTAAGAAAAAGCTATTACAAAATTATGAACCAGTTGCTTGCTTAAAAAGATTTATATTTAGACATTAGGAATAGTTTGTTATACAAATAGTTAATAGGAAATCAAGGGACGTGACATTTCTAAAAGAATGTAACAGGGGCCCAGCAGGATGGCTCAGTGGTCTAAAGAGCCTGCTTAGGAAAGCTTAAGCGGCTTCAGGGACTGCGGTTCAATCCCCGGCACCACATGCTGCGCCAGCCCTGCCCTCAGGGCAGGCTGAGTTGGCCATAAAAATAAATAAATAAACTAAAAGGATATAACGTTTTCACACTGCTTGTTACTATACCTTGATGGCCTCAATGGCATATTCCACTTGAAACAGTCTTCCTTCAGGAGAAAAAGTATTCACACCTCTACAAATTAAAAAAAAAAAAAGTATTAAAAAGGGTCAGAAAAATGACTCATAAGGACATTGGTCTCAAATTCTGTGAGAAGTAGTTCAGATGACTATAAGGTACGGACACTGTCATTACTTTCTGCTTTGCCCACAACCATCTGTAGGGTGACTTTTCATTTTTTGGTACATTAATAATGTCAAGGAATGGAACCTATACATATAATACTACTGTCTCACTCACAGAAACCTTCCCATACTGATCAAATGAGAGCAGGTGACTTTTCTATCTCAATCACAAAGCAACCTGGCTCAATCATAAACCATCTTACCAATTCCTTTCATATGTTCAGGCCTGAAATTATCAGGCAATTCCCAAGAAAATATGCATTTTTCTGTACCTTCTTATAATATGCATTTCATGTTAATATCTTACTTTGTAATAAAAGTCACAGGTACATTATTTGTATGAAATACTATCATTATTTTAACAATGAACTCAGATCATCCGTGTAGTTACTACAGCCTAAGTTCACTAATGCAACATCTACACCAGTTACACACCATACTGCTTTTCTCTCTAAAATATGTCTTCCCAACTTTCCCTGCTTCTGCCTGTCAGAAATCTCTACAAAGAGGGATCTATCATAGTGTCAGCTCTAAGAATTTTAGCACACAATTGAACATCTTAAAAATACTGAACAAATGACTAAACATGACTTGGTTTATTAAGTGTGGACCTAAAATAGGTAATACATAATACAACCTTTTAAAACTGTTTACCAACGTTTTTCAAAAGAATTATTCTGGTTCTACTGTGGGTAGAGAGGGCCATCCTAGCCTTCCAGTGCCCTATATGTGGAAGTTTAAGGGCTCTCAAGAAAACTTTAACAATCACTGAAAGTGAAGTCAGAGGAAATAAGATTTGAAAATTGAGTTATAGTTTTGCCACTTTCTAACTTTAATTCTCTCAGATGAAAAAGAGCAGGCACTTATTCTGCCTTTTTCATGAGACAACTGAGTACTGATTGGAGTGGAGTATGAAACAACTATAAATGACAAAGCACTCTGTAGTTGTGGCTTTTTCACTCCAACTTAAACTTTATCCCAGTGAGGCACTGCATTACATTACTACATCCTCCCTAATTCAGGCTTCGTTTTGGTCTTTCTCTAAAATTCTACTGCCTCCCTGCATTATTTTATGTATGCTAAGCAACAACTACTTCCAAATTTCTATTACCAGCTGGACCTCTTTCCTGATTAAGCTAAATGCCTATAGAACATTTCCACTTGTATAGTCCATTGAAACCTAACATTCTTGAACAACTACTATGAAAACAATATGCATTGCATCAATTATTGTGGCTGTCCTACTAGCACGTTTTGAAAGTCTCAATGTTATGTTGTATTAAAAGTAGTAAAAAAAAATTAAACACCTAATATTCAACATTTCAATCTGACATATTGTACTCCTAAAGCCAGTCACTTGCAAAATCAGCTTCATTTTGCAACATTCCTACTTGTTTTACTTTAAAACACCTCCAGTCTCCTGGTTTCCTCAAACCAGGAAGTTCTGGATAACATGGCTCATTCCTCCTCACTCTGTCATAACCATACAGCAAATTAGCAATCTACAATACAACACTCTTCCTTCCTCAATGTCCTCATTACCTTTCACCTAAGCACTGCAAGAGCCATCTAACAGGTATCGATTTAATCTTTACTCTAATCCGTGTCAATTAATCTCTAATGTAACCATTACATGACTTCTTAAATGAAAATTAATGGCACACTGTTGCCTATAAAATAAGACCCTAACTCCTTAGTGTCATATATTAAAAACCATCCAATATGTACAATTATCCTGTTTTCCCCATATCTACTGCTATTCCCATAATACCCATCATATGTGTCTGTCAAGCTGGACTTTTCTCTAACAAGCATTGTTGGTTTCCTGCTGCTCCATTTTTCATTCTACAGTCTTTGGCTTAAAACTGACTCGTTTTTATTTACTCAAATCCAACTTTCTTGTTACCAGTTTAAATATCACCTCTTTCAGAGATGATCTCTTTCTGGACACAATCTCTCACACCATAACTTCCAGTGTTGATTTAAATTCCTCTCGTGATATTGATACATTTCTGTCTCACACTATAGATATTTACTTTTGCAAATAGTTCTTTGGAACAGTTTCCTAGATGACCAAGAATCTTGCTTTTGTTTATTGCTGATGATCAGCCCCTAGGACAACGTACATCACCTAAGATATAAGAACATATTTTCATTACTCTTAGGAAGATACAAAACTTGATAAAGGCTTTTGGATGAGGATTGCAATTTTCTCATACACACCTTAACTCCAAAAACTGTATCGTCCAAAGACAATATCCTGAAAACTAAACACTGACTAACAAAATCAATTTGTTTGACTAGAGTAGAAAAAGATGGTCTTAAAATTACATGAACCTTTAGTCAGTAAAATGTGACTTCCAGGTGATCAACACACTTGAAAAGAAGCTTCTCAAGCCCCTACTACAAAGAAATCAGCTTTTCCTAGCCTTTAAACAAACTAAATGTTAAGTGCAAACTTTACTGATTAAAACAGAAACTGAAAATAAAAAGGTCTACAGCATAAATATGTACGACTCAGCATTTCCAAGCTCTGAAATGTTTCGTTTTAGAAGACAAACTCCTTTGATTTTCGAAAATATTACACAACATTAAAACTCGCTTTAAACTTTTATGAAAGCTCAGAAAAATTTTGTCAAGTGTCATCAGCTTTATGTTAAATCTTGTGAGAACCATTCTAAATTCTGGTTCCTAGAAAGTCCCATTCCCAGACGGATGTGTCCTGGCACCGCTGACACTGCTTTCGCGCTTTTGCAGAAGCGCACAGCCCGGCGCTCCACCACACACCCATTTAATAGTCTCCCGTTGCTTTTCACCCCAGGCAACATGTTTCACTTAAAGAGAAAAAAAAAAGAAAAAAAAGAAAAAAAGGCAGTCATATTTAGCAGAAAAAGATGACCGTTGAGGGGACTCCGAACTTCTCCGAGTTAAAGGCGTGGAGTCCCGATTCAACCTTTTTCTTCAGGCTTCTCGCTTCCGCAGTCAGGACCTAGCAGTGACTCAGCGGTAGGACAAGAGTGGCCAATCTGTTCCGGTTAGCTTGGGAATGACAGCAGGCACCTGGGGAGGCCAAGAAATCCCCAGGTGCCGCCAGACGCGGATCCCCGGGGCACCTCATGACACGGCAGAACACAGGCCGCGGCCCGGCTCCGAGCCCACACCCCCCGCCCTCGGAATCCCGACCCGCTTCGCCCTGCCAAACCGACCTGTCGTATTCCGACCGCGTGAGGAACATGGCGAGAACAGTACAAAGCGGCAGTGGCTACGCTAAGTTTCTGAGGACTAACTCAAGTCCACCAGCACCTAATTCAACCTCACGGGCACAGCACCAAAGCCCCGGTGCTCCCTACTGCGCGTGCGCTCGCGACCCCTTTCGCCCGCCCACCCATGCCAGCCTTCTATTGGCTAGTCGCAGATCTCGTCCCAGGTGATTGGGCCAGCGCGCTTCCGTGTCTGACCTCAGTTAGCGGCAGTGGGGCGGAACAAGGGGGCGTTCTTCCGCTTTACCTTGCCGGCGGTTGCTAGGGGCGCTGGGAACTCGAGGCTCTCGGGGAGAGTAAGCATTTTAGAGAGGGTGTGGACCGGCCCGGAGTGTGTCTTCAGCAAGGTCAATTTGTGCTGAGAATTGGGGTGTTTAATCCTTACTTGATAAATCCCTCATTCGTAATCACGTGAGGACGTTAGTTTCATTTTCTCAACACGTTCTGCTGGCTTTTTGGCTCTCGCGGTTGGCGCTGGCGCGGTCTTCCCCGGGTTCTGCTGAGGGCTTTGGGACTTGGGTGCAACGACGTGCGCTGCAGCAAGTCTGAAAAAAAAGCTAGTGGGTTTAATCCATAAGAAGGTATTCAAATTTCTGCACAGTTAAGGTAATATTAGTTGCTGTTCCTTAGATCGCCTTCACTCCGTACAGGCTTCAGAGCTGGTGAGTCAGAGGTCAGGATTCAGATAAGAATTTTACGGTATTTGTGAAGAATGTCTTGTTCTGTGCTTCTTGCTTCCCTTCCTTAACGTTATGAATCATTTAAGTAGCTTCGTAAGAACATGGTAAGTGAATTATTTGTTAAAGATAGGCCATTGTTGGATTGAGTAAGAAGTTGGTCTAAAAGTGCAAAGTTTGAGACCAGATGAATGCATTTGTAAAAAGAAATGTGTACCTTTATTAAAATGGTTTTAGGCTTAACATATACCAATTTTGGTACACAAATCTTTATTTTTTTTTTCAAAAAAATAAATGGCACTGCAGAATGCAGTACTGGCCCACTCCTATTTTTGCATTCCTTTTAATTGAAAGAATAATGTGAGTAATCAGAAAGTATTACAGAAAAGAAAAAAAAAAAAGAGAAATGAAGGGAAAAATGGACATGAAGCTTTTGTAAATAGAAGAGGGGATGAAGCCCGGGTAGAGAAAAGAATCAAGATACTGTGAGTGGATTGGTCTGTGCCCTGTTACATTATGCTGCAGCCTAAGTCTTCATAATGCTTCTGGGTGGCATATTGTGTTCTGTTTGCCAGTTCTACCCCTAGTGGAGCAGAGAGCAACAGAGAATTGTCAGGAGGTAGCACCTCTAGTGGCTGGAGGGGTTCACCATGTTCCCTAGTAGCCGTTTACTCTGGGCAGCAAGAAAGGATGTTAACCCGAGAACTGATAACCATTGCCATTCGAATCTCAGGGCCAGCATCACTAAAAGAGCTACATTTGGCCCATTCATGACTCCTGTGTGAACTAAGCAAGAACCCTCAACCACTTGGTAATATCTTGGAACCCTGTACAGGATTCTTCCCTTACTCCCTTCCTCTGAAGAACAGGGCAAACAACAGTGACCATGATTAGTGAAGGGAAAGTAGCTGACGAACCAGCCCATGTCTGAATTCAACAGGAAATTCTTTTGCGTAGTTCTCAGCCAGTCAGATGTGTGGCACTAATTAAAATCAGAAATTACAAGTAGTAATCCTTGAACATGTGTTAGATTTCTGAGAAAAGAATGATAACCTTTTAGCTTGTCAGCTTGTTGGTGGCTTTCTCTTTTTAAAAACTGTGTTATATATTCACTAAGTGTGCTCTTAGAAGGTTTTTGTTTTGTTTTTTACTGATAGGCACTTAAATGTAACAATGTTTGTTGAACACTCAGGAATGCAAAGTGTCTACAGCCTCTATCAAGATTAGATACAGTGGTGAATGTCTCATAAATTGTACTCCTGTGGATAAATATGTTCAAGACATACATAACATGTAAGAAAGGAATTCATAGATAACTGGTTTTATACAACAAGAAAAAGGAAAATAAAATATGAGAGAATAGTGCCAGGGAGATAGCTCAGGGGCACAAGTGCCTGCCTGGCAAGTGCAAGGTCCTGAGTTTGGCCCCTGGTTCCACAAAAAAAAAGAAAAAAAAAAAAAAAAAAAAAAAAAGGGAATAACTCAACAACTGAGAATGTTATATAAACATCTTGAGAGACTAGGTACGTGAATCCTGGAGCAAAATAAATGTTATCAGAATGGTTGGGCAGAACTGGAAACTAATAAACCAGCAAGAAGGACCCCCAACCTGAGTTCTTTTTGTAGTTGCCTAGATTGCAAATATTTCTGGCTGTATACAAACTAAACTTGTGCTTTCAGAAATCCTCTAGAAAGTATTACTGGTTTTTTTTACATTTTCAAAACATGTTAGTAGTACATTCCCAATGATTGATTCAATGCCTATTTTTATCTTCGTCCTAGTTATACAGAACACAGGATGTAGACATGATAGTTTTTCTAATCATTGTTGGTACAAAAAATTTCTTCTCATTGAACTGAGAAAGTAATTGTATACATATTCCAGTATTCCATAATTGCAATGGGTTATTGGCAGAACTGGCAATGTGGGAGGCTGTTGATTTAAGACTGTCATAGCTCAGCATACTAATCTAGCTTTATGTTTTATGGTTCTTTGTTAAACTTTTCTGCTGGGTGGTTAAGGCAACTTAAAGCAAGATCTGTATAACAAAACATGTAACTTTTGTTTCTCCCAAAGTCAGTCAAATCCCCTCAGGATTTACTCTGAAACCATGTACAGTGCTTTGTAGAACTGTCCTCAAGTGTCAGCTGTCTGGATGAGTCATGGCCATTGCTTAACCAGTTTCTTCTCTGTGAAAGCCCAAGAGAATGTTTTCTCTCTAGGTGACTCTCCGTAGGCATACTGCACGTCATCAATCCCTGTCCTCTTGGCCCCATAATCTCCTTGAACAGAAAATTTGCGAAACAACTCAGTTACAGGATGTTACAGCACAGTTTCTCTTATGTCCTGAGTCCTCACTGACCTTGAAGGGCTAGAGCCAAAATATTAGCAATCCTTGTAGCCCTTCTTTTTCTCTTAATTTTTGGTCTGTAAACTTGCATTCTTAACCCTCCAGAAGAGAAGCTTCGTGATACTATTACTCTGTAACATAGGTACTTGAGCTTAACTGTCTCTCTGAATATCAAACACCTTACACAACTTGGAATTGGTATTTTCCATCAATCATTGATGTTCTAATAAATTCCTGTTCAATGTGATGAAAGTAGTTACACATTTTTACACAGACATTTAGAAATTTAAGTACATACAAGATTGTAGCAAGTTAATCCGATGGCATTTTTTCCTAATCTCTTACTCTCATTTAATACCCTTTTTTGTTTTCTTATAAACCAATCATTTACTTGAGAGAGAGAATGGCAGGAACTAAAATTACAGTAGAAGCAGCATGAATCTATAAGACAAGGATGACAGTCATTCCAAGCATAATTTTAGTGCTACCCACTGCTATCCTGTATGAAAAATATTTTAGTGGTTCTTAGGACCATTATCTAATTCATCCTATGTATATAAGTGCATGTTTTCCTCCTGCCGTGTTTCCTATCTTTTCTGTTTGCAGTCACTTCATTGTTTAATGCTTAAGTCCTTGGTTTCCATTGAGCTGTTTTGCCGTTCCATTTTTATTTCTTCTTTTGAGTTCTTACACTGAGGAGACTATACAATATTTACTCATGTAGGTCTGGTTTATTTCACTTATGAGTATATGTTCAACGTGTATCCACTTATATATGAAGTCTTCTAGTTTATCATTCTTTATAGCTGAGTAATACTCCATTGTATAAAAATACCACATTTTATTGAGTCATTGTTCAAATGATGGACATTTTAGTTGTTTCCAACATGTGGCTATCACAAATTGTGCTGCTATGAAACACAGGTGCACAGATATCGCTATGATATGATGTTTTCAGTTCTGTAGAAATTCCCAGTAGGGGCATAGCTGGATTGAATGGGACTTCCAGTTCTAGTTTTTTAAGGAGTCTGCCTACACTGCCTTCCGTAATGGTTGCGCCAGTCTGCATTCCCACCAGCAGTGGAGAAAGGTTCCTTTTTCCCCACAGCCTTTGAAACATTTGTTGTTGACTGATTTCTTTATGATAGCGATTCTTTCTGGGGTGAGATGGTATCTAAGTGTTGTTTTAATTTACATTTCACAAATGACCAGCGATGTGGAGCAGTTCTTTATGTATTTATAGGCTTGTTGAATTTCTCTGAGAAGTGTGTGTTCATCTCAGATGCCCATTTCTGGGTTGAGTCTTTGAATTTTGGGGCCTTAATATTTTTTTAGTTCCTTATAAATTCTAGATAGAAGACCTTTCTCTGAATATTTATTAGTTAATTTTTTTTTGAAATTTATGGGTTGTCTTTTCACTTTGCTGGTAATTTCTTTTGATGTGCAAAAACTCCTCAGCCTGAGCTGGGCGTGGTGGTGCACGCTTGTAATTCTAGCACTTGGGAGACTGAGGCAGGAAGATTGGTGCAAGTTCAAGACCAGCCTGGGCTACAAAAGTGAGCTCAAGGCCAGCCTGAACTGCATAGTGAGACCCTGTCTCAAAAAAGATTAAAAACAAAAAAAACGGATGAGGTCCACTTGTTGATTCTTTCAAGTGTTAAACGTGCACTTTAATTTTTGTCCATGAACTCTTTGCCTACCCTGATGTCTTCAAGATTTCTTTCCACTTTCTCTTCCAGGAGATTTAGAGTTTCTCTTTTAATATTTAGGTCTTTAATCCATTTTCACTTTACTTTAGTGCATGGTGATAGACCTGGGTCAAGTTTTAGTTTTTGGCATGTAGAAAGCCAGTTTTTACAGCATCGTTTGTTAAAAAGGTTTATCTTTCTTCCAATAAACGTGTTTGGCCCCTTTGTCAAAAATAAGGTGGCTGAGTGTGTTTGTATTTGCTTCTGCATCTTCTAATCTATTCTATTGATCCTTGGGTCTATCTTTTTTGCCAATACCATGCTGATTTTATCACAGTAGCTCTGTAGTGTAACTTTAGGTCAGGAATTGTAATACCTCCTGCCTTATCTTTGTTGCCCAGGATTGTCTTTGGAATTCTAAGTCTTTTCTGGTTCCAAATAAATCTTAGGAATGATTTCTCCAGGCCTGTGAGTATGTTGATGGTATTTTGATAGGGATTGCCTTAAATCTGTATAACAATTTAGGGAGTATGGCCTTCTTCACAATGTTGGTTCTTCCTATCCAGGAGCAGGGAATACTTTTTCATTTTCTGAAATCCTCTAGGACCTCTCTTTTCAGAGTACTGTAGTTTTAATAGAATAGATCTTTTACTTCTTTAGTTAGGTTAATTCCTAAGTATTTCATTTTTTTCAGTGCTATTATAAAAAGTATTGTTTCTCTAATTTCTCACTCAATGTGTTTGTTATCTGTGTAGAGGAATGCTATTGACTTTTGTGTATTGATTTATATCCTGCTAGGCTACTGAATTTTTGTCTTAATTCTAGTAACTTCTTGGTGGAGTTTTTTGGGTCTTCCAAGTAGATTATCTTGTCATCTGCAAGTAATGTAACTTACAAAGAAGTAACTTCTTCTTGACCAATTCTTTTTCCTTTTATTTCTCTCTCTTGTCTAATGGCCGTAGCTAAAGATTCCAGAACTATATTGAATAAGAGTGGTGATAGAGCACATCCTTGTCTTGTACAGATTTGCGAGTAAAAGACTTCAGTTTTTCCCCAATTAGAATTGTGGTAGTCATTGGATTGTCATAGATGGTTCTTATCAGATTGAGGTAGAGGCTATCTATTCCACTTTTTGTAGTGTTGAACTTTGTTAAAAGTCTTTCTGCATCATTTGAGATGATCATGTGATTTTTGGCTTTGCTCTATTGATATAATGTATTACATTTATAGATTTGTATATATCGAACCATTCTTGCATCCCTGGGATGAATCCTACCTGGTCATGGTGTATAATATTCTTGATGATTTGCTGTATTTTATTGAGAATTTTTGCATCTATGTTCATGAGAGAAATTGGCCTGTAGTTTTGTGTATTACTGTTTTGATAACTTAAAAGTACAGAAGACAAGAGGTAGGAAATGTTTCCAAGGCTATAGCCATAACAAGAACACCTTATACTTGGGTAGTGGCAGTAGAAGTAGATCATTGAACAGCAACTTCTTAACTAGCAGAATGCTGCAGACTACCTTTAAAAAACTTTCTTTTTAGAAACAGCAATTTCAAACTAAAGTATTTGAAGAGAAAATGCATATGTGTACATTGAATATTATTTAGGCTTTTAAAGAAGTGGAATACTGATACATGGTATAACTTGGATAAAGCTTGATGTTATGCTAAGTGAAATAAGTCAGACAGATAAATACTATATATTATTTTATTCATATGGGGGAATGGCCAAATTCATAAAGACAGAAAGTAGAATGGTTGTATAGGGCTAGGGAAAATAGAGATTGAGAACTTACTATGTAATAGGCACAAGAGTTTCAGGAGATGAACTGTGGTAATTATTGTCTGATAACAGATGTGCTTAATGTTACTGAACTGTATGAAAAATGGTTACATAGGTAAATTTTATTTTTACTTATTTATTTTTGGCTTAATAGGAATTGAATTTGGGACCTTGCACTTGCCAGGCAGGTATTTGTGCCACTGAGCTATCTCCCCAGACCCCAAATAAGTAAATTTTATATGTATTTTCAAATTAAAGGAGGAAATGGAAAGTAATGAAATATGAATCCTTTGAGGACTAGTACTTTGTTTTATTCAACCTACCACCTGACACATAATAGATGCTCTGGAAATATCTATTGAGTAAACAAACAACTAGTTACCCATTCCATTTGAGTCATAGAAATTAATGTGAGTCTTGGAGAAGTAAAAAGCCTTTTTGTTGCTTATTTTTGATGGTGCTGGAGACTGAGCCTAGGGCTGTGTGCATTTTAACTATGACTGAACTACACCCTTAGCCCACATTTTTCTTTCATTTTTCCCCCTGAGTTCTAGGGACAAGGCAAGTTTTCTATCACTGAGCTACTACACTTCCAGCCCTGATTTGGAGAAGCTGAGTAAGAAAATAAATAATCAGTCTTTAGAAAGTTTAAGTATTTTTTAAAATAAAATAGACAAAAGTTTGTTAATAACAACAATTCTAAGTAGAATACCGAGAGATAAGAAGGGTATGAATTGTCATCTGGACCTTAATAAATCCTGCATTCACTCATAGGAGGAGAATTTTCAAATAGTTTGTTGGTTTTGGGGGCTTTTTTGCAAAGAAAGAAAAAGTTAGACCCTAGGGGAAAGCTGCAGTAATTATTTTCGAGATGAAACACAAAATCTAATCTATATTACAATAAAGCATGATGTTTTCTACTGTATAGTAAAAGCTTTTTTGTTCTTCTGCAATAAGACTGTTGTACAAAGTTAATGCATGATAAATGTTGAAAATAGATTTGGTAGTAAAAACCATATATGATCAGTTTATGTTAGATATTCCTGGGCAATGGCAGAAAACATATTGCTTGTCTTAAATACTATGTTCACCAAATCCATGTGTCTATGTACCTCTACAATTTGTTATTTACATAAAAAATACGGGTAGAGCAAGGCGTGGTGGCGCACGCCTGTAATCCCAGCACTCAGGAGGCTGAGGCAGTAGGATCAGTGCAAGTTCGGGACCAGCCTGGGCTACAAAACTGAGCTCAAGGCCAGCCTGAACTGCATAGTGAGACCCTGTCTCAAAAAGACAAAATAATAATAATAATAATAATAATAATAATAATAATAATAAATAAATAAATAAAAAATATTGGCTGTGTCCCTGAATAAGATCTTTTATGTTAATTATTTTGTAGGACTATTCCAAAGTAACAAAACATTTTAATTTAAGGGGAGTGGAAGTTTTAACCAGCTTTGATTCTTGTAGGCCTCTCTACAAATTCTGTTACCATGGCATGGCCAGCAACTGTGTACAGCAGGAAGACTAATGCAGGCCCAGAAAACTGCTTGGCTTCATCTGTTGTCCTAGCTGAAACATTGTTAGTAAGTACTGAGCTGTAGTCTGAGATGACGCCTATCCAATTTGTTTTCCTTTGCTTTTCTAGGAGTCTGTAGGCTCTCTCACCTTCTGCTTGCTTTCCTGTCATAGATATTTCCCCCAGTACTTTGAGATATCTTTTAAATGTGAATTGTGCTCTCTAAAAATATTCATATGTTGAAGCACTAGTAGTACCTCAAAATGTGAGTATTTGGATGTAAAATCTTTAAAGAGGTGCTTATGTTCAAATGAGGCTGTTAGGGCAGCTTATGTGGTCTGACTGATGTTCAGGAAATTGGGAGCTGTGCCTAGTGGCATATGCCTGAATCCTAGCACTCTGGGAGGTGGAGACAGGAAGATCGCAAGTTTAAGCTCCACTTGAGTGGAGCCTGGGGCTCTTAATTCAGTGCAAAAGCCCTAAGCTCAGTTTCCCATAACATACACACAAATGCACATGTGTGCACGTACACAAAAGGATGCACAGATGTCTGACACAGATGCACATAAAGGAATGACCACTGTGAGAAGATGGCTATATGCAAACAATGGAGAGAGGTTCCAGAAGAAACCAAGCCTGTTAATACCGTGATCTTAGACTTCTAGCCTCTAGCACTGTGAGAAGTCAATTTCTGTTGTTCAAGCCATGCAACCCTAGGAAACATACATGTCAAATTCCAGCTTGGATTTGCTTCTCAGAGAATCTGACCTAACATACATCATGCTAGTACAGCTCCAAGAAATCATGGAATGAAGTTCAAGGACTGACTTACTACCTCATAGGCAAATGGGATGCCATGGGTGACACTTAGGACAAGGAAGTGTACAACTGCTGAGCACTTCATTCAATATTGGTAATTTGGGAAAATATCCCAATGGGGGAAAAGCCCTTTCAGTATATTTCATGTATATATATGTTTGATATATATGGGTATATATATATATATATATATGCCCTATTAGGGCAGTGGGCTTGTGTAGTTACTGCTAAATTGTGTTTACAATTTTTTTAAAGAGCAGAGCAGAATATATATACTTTTTGGGGGGGAGCTTCTGTCTGAAAAAGGGACAGAAGGGGGATCCAAGTGAGTTGCCTTGGGTGTATTTAGAAGAGAGGTGAAAGCCTCTCTTGGTGAATGGCCAATTAGCAAAGAGAGGGCTGGGGAGATAGCTCTGCAGCACAAGTGCCTGCTTGGCAAGTGCAAGGTTATGAGTTCAAACCCCAGTCCCCCCCCCAAAAAAAAAAATTAGCAAAGAGAAAGGGTCAATTTACTGACATAGTTAAGCCAGGCTCGAGACATGATAGAGCCACACAGAACTCCTTAGACATTTAAACTTTGTTTGTTTGTTTGTTTATGTTGTGGCCAATTCAGCCTTCCATTTGTGGGGCTGATGCAGCATGTGGTGCCAGGGATCAAACTGCGGTCCCTGCAGTTGCCTAAGCAGGTGTTTTAGATTTCTGAGCTATCTTGCCAGCCCTCCTTAGACATTTAAACATGCAGCCAAATTAGGGCCCCATTGGAAAAGCTAGAGACTATGATGTCACATCCAACTGAATACCCTTAATGATAATTGTTTTTCAGATCTCTCTGTACTTTTTTTGCAGAGGTGATCTTCCTCTGTAGTAAAACCTAGTAAACCCCCATTCCAATGGTTACCTGACCAGTGGACCTAGAATATAGAACTAGATCATCAAGATTCATTGACTTGTAGATACTTCTTGAGACACAGGATTTAATACCCTAGCACAGTCATAGGGAAATAATGTGGTCACAGGCTGGAGGAATTATAGAAACTATAGTCCAGTGTTGAATAAAATAGCCATCACTTGCAGAAAAAGATGGGGAAATGGGCAATTCTGGAATTGGCATATGTGAGACCAGATCTCATGTTTCACTGAAAGATCCAAAAGACATACCGTTCACCAAAGCCATTAAAATTGATCTGGTAAAAAAATATAAAAATAAAAAAATAGTAAAATTGGTCTGGTAAAGAATAGCAACAGTGTCACTAGGAAGTTTGCTGCAATCCTGGACTGACATTTGGAGAAGAGATCACACAGCTGGGGCTCATTCATAACTATGGTAATGATAGCACCCTACACATCCTCCCAAGTCATAGAGACCAAGTGGCATTGCTTAATCACTAGAGTCTGGGAGGCTAAATTATCATAAAGACCAGCAAGATTTGGGAAGAGTAACAAAGTACAAATGTCTGAGTTCCCTGTCATGGTAGAAGCCACCCCACAATACAACCTGTACCATATATTGCAGTAGACTCAAAGGTGTAAAAATAGGCAGTTTGGAGCTTGTGATGGTTAATTTTGACTGGGTCAGAGGTTGCCCAGATATTTGATCAAGTAGTAGTCTGGGTATGTCTGTGTGGGTGAGATTAACATGCATTTATAGACTCAATAAGCACATTGCTGTCTGGAAGTGGGCCTCCATCAGTGAAAGTCTGAGTAGAATAAAAAGGCTGAGTAAGAGAAAACTCCTGCCTAGCTACTTCATGTGGAACTTTGGGCTTTCCTGGCCTTTAGACTCAGACTGAAGCATCACCTTTTTTGGAGAGTTGCAAGCCTTCCCACTTAAACTTACACTATTGGCTTTCTTGGTTCTCAGACCTTCTGAGACGGACTAGGATTATACATTGGCTCTCCTGTTTGTCAATTATAGATCTTAGGATATGTGAGCCTGCACAGTTACACCAGTGAAGAGCGAATTCTCTATCAATTTCCCCTCCCCCTTCATCTTGTGTACACACACACACACACACACACACACAAAATGTATATGTATGTATGTGTGTGTTTGTATGTATATATGTATATGTGTATGTATACATATATATTTAATTTGTTTAACAATTTTGGAAAGATGGACACATTTGTGTTTGTGTGAGAAAGATGGCCCTGGTTGTGTCTGTCACCTGATTGAGAATTTGCAAACAAAAATAAAATTTTGCCAAACATTTTTGCTTATAAACCAAATTGTTTGCAAGCAAAAAGTATTCATGAATTGAGGTTCCACTGTGTAAATAAATATATCTCCAGCAGTTTGAAGCTCTTATAACAAGTACCTAAAAATGTGGAAGGAGTAATGGAACTTGAGCTAGGTAATGTAGAGAGTGAAAGTTTTGATGTACATGCTAAAAATGAGGACATTAAGGGAAATTCTGATGAGGTTTCAGGTAGAAAGGAAAATGCTATTGGAAATTAGAAGAGAGATAGTTCTTATAAAGTGGCAAAGAACATGGTCAAACTGCATTCTAATGTTTTGTATGGAGTGTCAAATGAATTAAATTTGTGCAGAGTTAGATGACCTAAAGGAATCATTAGGAGAGAGATGAAGGAAGCTAAACTTGAAGATTTGGAAAACCCTCAGTGTAATCAACTTTCCATTACTGTAGCAAATACCTGATACAATAAAGAGAAAAAGTTACTCTGGCTTGCAGTTTTAGAGGTTTCTATCATCATTTGGCTGTATTGCTTTGGGGCTTGTGCTGAAGCACAATGATAGGGAATGCATTATGTGTGGCACAGCAAAGCCAGGCACCCTGTGGCCTGAAATGAAATAAAAGGGGGATTGGGCTTTCATTATATTTTCCAAGGCCATACCCTCAGTGACCAAGGTATCCCACTAGGCCCATGGGCTGTAAAGTCAGTAAAGTGTTTATGGATTATATGAGTTGAAACGTTGCCAGTTTAAACTGGAGGTGTTGGAGACTGGATGGAATAAAGTGGTTGGACTTCTTGGATTTATACACACTAGGACTACTTTGCAGTGAATACCCTTGAGGAAATGCTGAAATCTTCAATCACTGCCCTAGTTTCAGTAGGTGAGCTGAGGCACAAACTGCTCAGAAGAGATGGAAAAAGATACTGGCTAACCAGACATCATTACCTTTGCGGCCCTGGAGAGCAGAACATGTAACCTAAGGGTGCCATTCTGAGGCTTTAGGAGCCAGTGGAAAGTTTGGGATCTGTCCTTTTAACCCCTAGTTCTCTCCCTTTTGGAGTGGAAATGTCTATCCTGTTCCCTCCCCATTGTTGTATTTTGGAAGCACATAACTTATCTGTTTCACAGATTCCTTGTCTAAGGGATGATTCCTACCTGAAGTATCCCCCATATCTAATTTAAATGATGTTTAGAGAGGAGTTTTTTACTTCAAACTTTGGAGATAATGCTGGACTAAGGTAAAGATTCTTGAGGGCTGTTAGAATGAATTGAGCATACTTTAGGAAGTGGCAAGAGACAGAATTTGTGGCTTAAAGATGTGTGTCCCCCAAATACATATATTAAAGCACTAAGAGTTAGTGTGATGCTATTTGGAGATAAGCACTTTGGCAAGTTAGGGTTAAATGAGGCCCTGCCAGTGTGGCTTTCCTGGTAGGATTAATGTCCTTAGCAGAGAGCTTCACCTACTGTGGAAGGCACCTCAAGAAAGCAGCTGTCTGCATACAGCAGACAATTCTGTCCTTCACAAGAATTCACCTATGCTGACACTATGATCTTGGACTTCCAGTGTCCACAGCAACAAAAAAATTCATGTTGTATCAGCTACCACTCTGGTGTTTTACATGGCAGGCAGAGCTGACTGAGACACAGTTTATGGTAAGCCTCAGTGGGAAAATCATAGTGCAGCCCCTCCAATGCTGAAGCAAGCCCATAAGGTCTGGAGCAAAGGAATCATACACTTGTAAGAACCCACTGTGATACTGGACATTGGTAGAAACAGAGCACTTAACTGTATATACTGAGGACCCACAAGTTCAGTGTTGCCTGGTATTATGATATGAGACTGATGTGCTGCCTGCTTCGTTAAAGGCATAGTGTATGTTGTTATGGACTTGGTCTATTGGTTCATTTGTTATAAGATGGAAATGGAATATCTGGGATCAATCACAAATCAGAAGGCTATATAACTAAATAGCCCAGGCCATCATGTCACCCACCACAATAGCTGCACCAGTACCATGACCAATTGGAGGAGGGAAGTTTGAGTCAGGTCAGCTTAGCATATGATTGTAAGTCAAAATTAGATGATCCCTACTCTGTAGTATTTTATCAGTTTTCTACTTATTTAAAGAAAGGTATTAACATGCCTAGACTGATCTATAACTCCTGGGCTTATACATTTCTCTCTCCACCTCCTGAATAGTCTGCCTTAACCTGCCAAGTGGCTTTAGACCCCTGAGTAGCTGGGACTACAGCAGCATGTTACCATGGTGTGACTAATAATAATCTCCAATTGCTTGGAAAAGCTACAAAGAAGGAAAACTTCCTGGTGGAGCTACTAGCATTGTCCCAGATCATTTATGTATAAGGAGAAGCAAACTAAATAGGATATGTACAGAAACAAAACAGGATATGTGTGTGTTTGGGATGGTCTTACTATGTAGTTCAGTCTGGCATCAAATTCCCAGAGATCCTCCTCCCTAACCCAAAATGCTGGAATTGTAGGCATGCAGTGTAACACCCACAGCCAACTAGAATATGCATAGATTCTTGGGCACACATCTATGGCTTGGTCCTCTGAAGAAGCCCTGGAAGGAAAAGAAATTTTTAAGATAACGATTTCTTTGCGTTTTGCTATAAAATATATCACACATATTATTTCATAATTTCTAAAATTTTTTACGTAACATGGGGAAAACCTTGGACTCCAGCAAGAAATTAGGAGGCAGAATGCAAGCTTGGGATTTACAGGCAAGTCATTCTGAGAGGCAGAGTGGACAGTGTGTAAGTCCCAATCCCTGGTCTTGTTGGTAGATTAGTGATAAGAAGGTTGGGATGGAGTATGTGAATGAAAGAATGAATATACATGAGTATATGTATGAAGTATGTATATTTTTTTATCAGATCATGCATCCAGCACGGAGGGACACTAAAATAAAGTAAGCAAAATGGGTTGGCTCATTGATATTCCAGGCATTGGTCATGGGCCACTTTGAAATAAGCATGATGTGCATGTTATACTAAAATCCCAACGCCCTCTTGTAAACATATTATCAGATCATACTGCAATGAAGTAGAAATCAGTGGCAAAAGATACCACAGAGGGGCCCAGCGAGATGGCTCACTGGTCTAAAGCATCTGCTTGGGAAAGCTTGGGCGGCTTCAGGGACCGCGGTTCAATCCCCGGCACCACATGCTGCGCCAGCCCTGCCCTCTGGGTGGGCTGAGCTGGCCATAAAAATGAGTGAACAAACAAAGGTTCTGAAACAAGAAAATAAATAAATAAATAAAATTAAAAAAAAAAAAAAAAAAGGTACCACAGAAACTATGCAAACACATACCGTAGGGATCTATTGGTCTGAGTTGGATCAGTTCTACCTGGAGGAATGAGAAAGATAGGCAAGAAGACAAAAGCTGGGCTAGGTGCTAGCTGGTCTGCCTGGTAGGCCAGAGGAACCCACCAGCACAAGGAAACCTATGTTTATACTTTTGCAAAGTAAGTAACACTTAACACAAGGTTGCCTAGCGACTAATAGCTGACCTTAACCAAACAGGACATGTATCTCAAGACTGAGGTAGCTTGTTTGTTTTAGCACTGAGGCCTAGTAGTGCCTACACACAGTTGACCAATTTTCTAGCTTCCTTGGCTCCCAACAACATATAAATTAAATAATCCCAAATGATCAATGGGTCACATTTAAAAATTAATTCTTACGATCAATAATGCTAGTGAAACACACCAGAACCTATAACACCATGAAAATAGTACTAAGAGGAAAGTTTGCAGTGATAAATTCCCACATCAGAAAAAGAATGAGTTCAAATAACCCAATGATACACCTCAAGATCATAGAAAAATAAGAAAAATCCAAATCTGAAGCTAGTTTGAGGAAAGAAATTATAAAGCTCAGATCAGAAATTAGTGTAACTGGGACTAAAAACTGCAAAGGATTAGTGAAGCGTTGGGTCTTTCAAAGATTAAACAAAATAGACAAAGCCTTTATCTCATCTTAACAAATCAAGGAAAAAGACCTAAATCCATGCATTTAGAAATAAGTGAAATCAATGAATTCTGCCAAAATCCAGAATCCAGAAGATTATTGGTAACTACTCCGAGAAGCTGTACTCTAGTAAAGTGGGAAATTAATAAATGAATAAATTCCTAGATACATATGAGCTATCAAAGCTGAACCAGACATAAAAAATAACCCAATATCAATCAATGAAATTTATTAAATAATTGAAAAACTACCAACTAAGAAAAGCCTAGCTTTCAGTGGATTCACTGCTAAATTCTACAAGAACTTTAGAGAAAATCTAACACCAGTCCATCTGTCTTAGTTACTGTTCTGTTGTTGCTGGGATAAACACCCAACATACAAGCTTAGGGGAGGAAAGGTTTATTTAGCTCACAGCTACTGGAGGTTTCATAATTTAAAGCAGCCTGAATTACATAGCAAGACCTTAAGACACTGCACCACAGTGTTCAGGATTTTGCCCCATATCTCCCAGAGCCTGCCATGTTGGGGGGCAGCTGGAACCTCTGACAGTGTCTGCTGTCAGTTTAATGGTTTGTGCCTCTCTTGGTCATGCCCATAAAGCCCAGCTCTGGCCCTCTGACCCTGCCCCTTGAGCCATATGCTTGACAGCAGCATGATTTAAATGAGACTTTGGGGGAAGACTAGATACAAACCATAACTCTCTGTCTCTGTCTCTGTCTGTCTGTCTGTCTGTCTGTCTGTCTGTCTCTCTCTCTCTCTCTCTCTCTCTCTCTATATATATATATATATATATATATATATTTTTTTTTTTTTTTTTTTTTTTTTTTTTTTTTTTTTTTTTTTGGTCTTTTGTCTTTTTGAGACAGGGTCTCACTTTGCATTTCAAGCTGGCCCTGATGCTCACTTTTGTAGTCCAAGCTGGTCTCGAATTCATACTGATCCTCTTGCCTCAGCCTCCCAGTGCTGGGATTATAGGCATGTGCCACCATACCTAGCTCTCCATAGCACCTTCTCAAACTCTTTAATGAGACCAAAGAGGAAGCAGCACTCCCAAAGACATTCCTGGAAATAAGTATTATCTTGATAGAGCAACCCCACCACCACCCCAAGAGCTGCAGGTCAATCTCTCTAATGAACCTTGATGCAAAAATCTTCAATAAGATACTGGCAAACAATGCAGAAAACCATAAAGAAGATCCTGTGTCATGACCGAGTATGATTGGCTCCAGGGATGCAGGGATGGTTCAACATACACAAATCAATAAATGTACTGCACCACTTAAATAGAAGCAAAGACAAAAAATAAAGACCATCTCAGTAAATACGCAAAAAGGTATTTAACAAAATCCAATATCTATTCATGATAAAAACTCTTGAGAAAATAAGAATACAGGAGAGAGCTCCATGGCACAAGCGCCTGTGTGCCAAGTACAAGATCATGAGTTCAAACCCCAGTCCTGCAAAAAACAATTTTACCTGGGCATGGTGGCGCACACCTGTAATCCCAGCACTTGAGAGGCTGAGGCAGGAGGATCAGTTCAAGTTCAAGACCAGCCTGGGCTACCAAAGTGAGTTCAAGGCCAGCCTGAACTGCATAATGAGATCCTGTCTCAAAAAGACAAAAAAGGAAAATAAGAATACAAGGACTTTGTCTCAACCTGACAAAAGCCTTCAATGACAAACCAATAGCCAACATCAAACTGAATGGAGAGAAGCTAAAGCTCTAAAATTAGGAACAAGACAAAACTACTGCCACCAATCTTGCTCAATATAGTTCTAAAGATAGTAGCTAGAGCAATCAGGCAAGAGAACTAAATATAAGAAAGAAGTTAAGAGTCAGTGACATGGCTCAGCAGTCTAAAGCACCTGCTTAGGCAAGCTTAAGCAACCGCAGAGACTACAGTTCAATCCCCAGCACCACATGCTGCACCAGCCTCATCCCCAGGGCAGGCTGAGCTGGCCATAATAATAAAAACAAAAACAAAATAAGAGAAGTTAAATATCAGATGACATGATGGAAGACCCCAAGAATCCATCAAAAGTCTATTCTTAGTAATCAAGTTAATTTATCATAGCAGGATACAGAGTGAACACTCAATTGGGGATGTAGCTTAGCAACACACCACCTGCCTGCCTGGTTCGCTCAAGGTCCTGAGTTCAATTCCCAGTACGAAAAGAAATACTGCAAAGTTAACACAAATCAATAGTGTTTCTGTACACCAGTAATAAAGAGAAATGAAGGAAGCAATACTGTTCATGATAGCAACAAGAAAAATGAAATACTGTACTTAGGAATTAACCTAACCAAGGAATGTTAGTTAGGTTTACTTTTACAATGGCAACTACAGTGCTTTGAAAAAAATTAAAGAGGATCAGAAGATGGAAAGAGGGCCAGCAAGATAGCTTGGCGGACTAAGGCACCTTCTTTGGCAAACACAAGAGACCAGGGTTTGAGCCCCAGTCCTGCAAGCCTCGCCAGCTCTGCCCCCAGGGTATGTTGAGCCTATGACTGAGTTTGGGCATGGTGAGCTTGTCTTTAATCCCAGCACTGGGGAGACTGAAAGGAGGATCACTATGAGTTGAATCTGAGCTGCATAGTGAGACCAGTACCAAATACATAAATGAAAAAAAAATACAAAAGAAAGGCCAGGGATATAGCTCAACAGCATAAGCATCTGTCTGGCAAATGCAAGGGCCCAAGTTCAATCCAGGGGTGGGGGGATAGAAGGAAAGTCCCTATTACTAGATAGCCAGAACCAATTTAGTGAAATTGGCCATACTGCCAGAACTGTTAAGCATATTTAATGCAATCTCAATCAAAGTATCAATACAATTCTTCACAGAACTAAATAAAGCAATCCTAAAATTTACATGGAACCAGAAGAGACCTATAAAAGCAAAAGCAATTCTGGGCCACAAGAGTTAGAAGGGCAAGTACATCACAATCCTGGGCTGCAGGTCATTCCTACTACAAAGCAAAAGTATTGTACTGGCAGAAAAACAGACTTGTGGTTCAAGGGAAAAGAACAGAGTGAAGAGACACACTCAGCTCCAGTGCCTCACCTTTAATAAAGGGACCAAGTACTTTTGCTGGAGCAAAGAGAGCCTGCTTAAGAAATGGTGCTGGAAAACTGGCTATCTAAATACAGAAGATTGAATCTAGACCCATATCTCTCCCTAGTCACTAAACTAAAATCAGAATGCATAAAAATATAAATATTGATACAGAAGCATGTCCTGAAAGACACAATAGACAAAACTCTTTTTTTTTTTTTTTTTTTTTTTTTGGCAGTACTGGGGATTGAACTCAGGACCCTGCACTTGCCAGGCAAGTGCTTATTCTACTGAGCTATCTCCCTGGTCCAAAATAGACCAAACTCTTAAAGACATAGGTGTAGGCAAAATTTTCTGAACAGAACCCTGGTTGCACAAGAAACAGCACCAAGAATCAACAAATTCAATCACATCAAATTAAAAACTTCTGCACAACAAAGGCAACCACCATAGAGCAAAGAGACAACCTGTAGAATAGGAAAACAGTTTTCCCATCTATTCCTCAGATAGAGAACTGATATCTAGAACATATAAAGAACTGAAAAAAGACCCCCCCAATTTAAAGACTCAATTTAAAAAATGGGCTGCTGAAATGAATAGTTGTCCGATGGATAGGTACAAACCAGCCAATAAATACATGAAAAAATGTTCAGCACTGTTGGCCATGTGAGAAGTGCAAATTAGAGCAACACTGAGATTTCATTTCACCCAATAAAGAAATCAGCCAGTAACAAATGCTGGCAAAGCAGCAGGAACAAAGGAAACTTTCAGTGATGGGCAAGTATGATACAGCCACTATAAAAATTAGTATGGAATGACTCAGCGGACTGAGCGCCTGCTTAGGCAAGCGCAGGGACTGGGTTTGGTCACCCAGGCTGTGCTGGCCCTGCCCCCAGGGCATGTTGAGCTAATCACCGAGTCCCAGCATGGTGGCACACACCTGTAATCCCAGTGCTACGGAGGTTGAAAACAGGAGGATCGTTATGAATCGGAGACCATTTACCAAATACGTTAAAAGAAATCAAAATGAAAACTAAAATTAGAAATTTCATTTGGCTCAGGCATTCCTCTTCAAGGTACCATCTCAACAGATTTAAAGTCCTCATGTTGCAGTGAGATGTGCAACCCCATGTTCATAACAGCACAATTTTATTATAGCTAAACCTTGGGAATACCCCATTAACCCACCAACAGATGAATGGGTAAGGAAACTATGGTATTTGTATTCAATGGAGTGCTACTCTGCCATAAAGGTCAGACTCGAGCCATTTGTAGGTAAATGGACGCACCTCAAGACCATAATGTTAAGTGATGCACGCCAGACACACAACTCTAAATGTTGTATGCTTTTTCTTAGATGAGAAACCCAAAGTATAAATAAAGAACAAAGTAAGAGGTAGGTAATAGGAAGTAGGGCGAGCTTTTCCAAACAGGGAGGGGAGAAAAGGGATTTTAACAAAGTGTTGAAAAGAAAAAGGTAACAAAGCTTTTGCAAATGAGAAAGGGAAAAAGTTGTAGGGAGGAAAGGGAAAAGAAAGGGACCAAAGGGGGAAAAAAAGAGAGAAAACAAAGAATTAAGATATGTTATACATATATACAAACTATCCACACAAAGTGTAATCCTTACTTTTTTTTGTTTGTTTGTTTTTGTTTTGTTTTGTTTTTTTTGTCTTTTTGAGACAGGGTCTCGCTATGCAGTTCAGGCTGGCCTTGAGCTCACCTTTGTAGCCCAGGCTGGTCTCGAACTCGCATCAATCCTCCTGCCTCAGCCTCCCGAGTGCTGGGATTACAGGCGTGCACCACCACGCCCGGCTTCTCCTTATGTATTAAAAACATGTTTAAAGTTTTAAAAATTTGAATCCTAATCCCCAAGAGGGTGGGGAGATAGCTCTATGGCACTAGTGCTTGCCTGCCAGTCTAAGGTCATGAGTTTGAATCCCAGTCCTGCAATAAATAAATAAATAAAATAAACAAACAAACAAATAAATATCCTAACCCCCAATGGCTTACAGTAACCTTATTTGGAAATAGGATTGTTGCAGATGTAATCAGTTGAGATTATTTTTTTTTATTTCATTTTTATTTCATATGTTTATTTTTTTTATGCCCCGCTCAGCCTGCCCTGAGGGCAGGGCTGGCACAGCATGTGGTGCCTGGGATCGAACCACGGTCCCTGCAGCCGCCTAAACTTTCCTAAGCAGGCGCTTTAGACCACTGAGCCATCCTGCCGGGCCCCAGTTGAGATTATTAATGAAATAGATTTGATCCTTAATTCAATATGACCAGTGTCCTTTTATAAGCAGGTACTCCTGTAAAGACAGATAGAAAGCGACTATCACCTGAAAATAAAGGGTGAGACTGGAGGGATCCAACCTCTTTGTATGAAGTATTTCTAGCAAATGATCAGAAAACAGTAGGGAAGCATAGGACAGATTCTCCTGCAGAGTCTTCAGAAGTAATCAGCCTTGCTGATGCTTTGATCTTAGACTTCTGGACTTCAGATCTATGAGACAATAAATTCCTGTAACTTAGGGCACCAAGTGTTGTGCTGTCTCTTGGCAGCTCTGGGAAGCATGTACCAGTGCACAATGGAGTGTCAACATTGCCAAAGATAGACTTTTGATGAGCTGACAAAGCATAGACTCCAGCTTCTCAAGGCCAATGGAGTGATTGATGATCTTAATTATTGCTAACAGTTTGGGCCTGCAATGTGCCTGCAAGCCTGTGTGTTAATGATCTTGTTGACCCATTGCTTGGTGCTGTTGGAAGGTGATGAAAATCCTTAAGAGACAGTGCTCTGGGGAGATTGTAGATCACTGTGGGTGTGCCCTGGCAGGGGGCTATGGGACAGTGACTTCTTTTCACCTTTTCACTTCCCTTCCATAGGTTGAATGACTTTCTCCTCTGTCATGCCCTACTTGTCACCATGAGGTGCTGCTTTACAATTGTCCCAGAAATAATAGGGCAACTAACCATGGATTAAAAACTTCTGAAATTATGAAACAAAGGATGTATTTTTGCTTTCTGATTTTATCTCAGGGTTTTTGTTTTCACAATAATGGAAATCTAACATAATCAGACCAACTCTGAGTTCCAAATATGTCATTATTGCTCAAGGAGACCATTAGGACCCTTGGTAACAGGTTGACCCTTGGGTCTCTCCATCTTAGAGAGATTGTTTTCGCAGTAACAGATCTATATATCTCCTCTCCAAATTTCCCTTCTGGAAGAGAGACCCTGAGCATCATAGCAGAGGTCTCTCCAGATCAGATCTGTGGAGCACACAGAATGGCTTGTGGTGGCTAGGACAGTGGACCATTCCAATTTCCTGCTGTCCTAACTATTTGCCTTCTGGATCCAGCAAGGCATTTCCTGCTGAGGCCATGCTCCCCAGCTTAAACAATGAGTGAGCACAGTAGAATAATAATGCAGGCTCATTCCTGTAAGACTCAGGTTTCAACTAGGGATCCACACTGGTTATGAAACTACATATAGAATTCTAAACTTGGAGTGAAATTTAGAGAAAGAAAAAGAAAAAATATAAAAAACCAGAAATACGTGACACAATGAAAATTTATGAGAGAGAAAATTGACAAAACCCGAACTTAATGATCTTCTAAAAGATTAATGAAAAGGAATGAACTTCCAGCAAGATTTTTTTTTTTTTGAGGCAGGGTCTCACTATGTATGTAGTTTAGGCTGGCCTTGAACTCACTACTTAGTCCAGGCTGACTTCAAATTTGCAATGATCCCCCTGTCTCAGCCTCCCAAGTGCTGGGATTATAGACATGCACCACCACCCCTGGCACAAGACTAATCTTAAATGAAAGAAAATATGTTATGAATATCATCAATAAACAAAAGTAGATCATTATAGGTACTATAGACATTAAAATATGAGGATATTTTTAAAACATTGCACCTATAAATTTGACAATTAACTTAAGACAGAAAGATGTGTTATAAAATGAAACTTATTCACACTGACATCAGAATAAATAAAAATTTATATTCTAAAGAAATTAAATTCATAATTTAAATCTTCTTACAAAGAAAACTCCAGATGGCTTCACTGGTGAATTCTTTCCAACTTATGTTCTGCTTTTAGAAAGGCATAAAAGGCATATTCACACTTTCTAATGCTTATATATTAAACATTTTATTTATGGCTTAACATCCCCCATGCTTCTATATATAATTCTTTGTGCACCCATTATGTTTTGGAGCATTATGTTAAGTACATTCAATATAATGATAAAAGAGTTTTGGTGAGGCTTTCAGATTGGCTGAAGAAGTGTATACATAATGTAAATGCAATTAGGTAAGTGCTAATAAAGATGCCTAGTAGCTTCCAGGAAGACGGTGGAGTGGTAAGCAGAAACCATTCAACCTCTCCGAGATTTGGAATCCAGACAATGGAAAATAACAACTTGATGAAGAAGAGGAGGAAGAAGTTGGATCCTCAGAGGTTTCAAGGGAGAAACACATCAGTGGAATGGAGCAGTGGATGCTGTGTGCTACAACACCTGGTGAGTGACTTACTTCAGTCCATCTGGCTGCCTGTGTCCCCTGGAGGGGGTGCTTAGCCAGATACTATCTTAGGAAGGGAGGGCCAGCCAAGTAGCTCAGTGGATTAAAGCACCTGCAAGCAGGTGCAGGCACCTGGGGTTGATCCCTGGGCATGCCATGACAGCAATTGAGACTGGGCATGGTGGCGGGCACCTGTAATCCCAGCTTCTGGGAGGCTGTAAATAGGTAGATCACTACAAGTCCTGTCTAGTAGTGAGACCCTGAACACCCTGTAGACCCTTTCCTAAAATATGGAAAAGAAAGAAAAGAAAAAAGGGAAGAGGCCAACTGCCAACTGAGTCCAGTAATCAAGCAACCATGGGTTGGAGTCATCTCAGGGCTTTCAGTGTTGAAATCCCATAATGATTAGATGAGGAGAACTGCAGTAGATTGTCCCAGATCAGGGAACCAGAGTCAGGCCAGCAAGAGGCACCCAGGGTGTTGTAGGTTGAGTAACTCAGACCCAACTCCACTACCAGAGTCCAGAATCAACCTGAACTTCTTGGAATTGAAAGTACCAGAGTTAGCACTACACCTAATCCTATTGAGCCTTCTGGGATATCGAGCACCTGTCCTAATCCTACTGTAGACTTTCTGGGATCATCCAGCACAGATCTGACTCTTCTATCGCTTTGTCTACCTGGAATAGTAGAGCAATGCCCTGAAATGAATGCTACCACAAAACTGTAGATCTCAGAAAATAGCCACAACCTTGAAATCACAGAAAAAATCTTTTTTTCTTTGCTTTTATTTATTGTTTTTGTCATTTGTTTCTTCTTGTTTTTTAAAAGTATGAATATTGTTTTTTTTAAATTTTTAAAATAAGTTTATTTATTTTTTTCTTGTTTCAGAACTTTTTGTTTGTTTATTTATTTATTTTTATGGCTGGCTCAGCCTGCCCTAAGGGCAGGGCTGGCGCAGCATGTGGTGCCAGGGATCAAACCGTGGTCCCTGAAGCCACTTAAGCTTTCCTCAGCAGGTGTTTTAGACCACTGAGCCATCCTGTTGGGCCCATGAATATTGTTTTTAGTTATCTTGTTTTTATTTATTTATTTATGTATTTATTTATTTTTCATATCCATTTCCATCTTTTTTTTTTTTTTTTTTTTTTTTTTTTTTTTTTTTTTTTTTTTTTTTTTTTTTTTTTTTTTTTTTTTTTTTTTTTTTTTTTTCTTTTTCTTTTTTTTTTTTTTTTTTTTTTTTTTTAGGGTCTCACTACTGAGTCATAGTGATCCTCCTGTTGGTACCTCCCAAGGGCTGGGATTATAGACGCGCACCACCACGCCCAGTATCGCCAGCTCAGCACGCTCTAGAGCAGGGCCGGCGCAGCACGAGGGGCCAGGAATGGAAACCTGGCCCCTGCGCTTCCTCTAAGCAAGCGCTAAATCCGCTGAGCTATACCGCTGGCCCTTCTTGTTTTTATTTTGTTCTTCTTTATTTCCCTCATGTCTTCATCAGTTTCTCAAAGGTTTTTTTTTTTTTTTTTTTTTTTTTTCAGGACCGGGATTCCAACTTACAACTTTGCACTTGCCAGATGTGTACTTGTGCCACGGAGCTATCTCCCCAGCCCCCCAGTTTCTCAAAGCTTATGCAATCTTTGTTGCCTCTAATCTTTATCTTTTATTCCTCTGTTTTTTCCCTCTTTCCTTTTTAAAATTTTCTCCCTTGAGGGCAGAGTAGTCTATTCAGTGGATATTTACTATATATAATTTTCTGATCTATTTTAAATTTTTATGTCACTATAAACCTTATAACTGCAGTTAAAGGTAGCAAATTAACAGTAACCACAGTTTCTTATTTTCTAGACTGTGCTTGATGCTATTGTTATTACTGATTGTACTACCTTAGCTCAGATGGCATAGTTGTTGTCATCAGTCATTCTTACTTGTATGCCAATACTTGGATTTTCTGGGGGTCATAAACAGTACCACAACCCAAGGAATGAGTCCTTGGTCAAACAGGCAATGACTTATCATCCTTTTTTTTTTTTTTTTTTTTTTTTTTTTAAGAATCAGAGATTGAACTCAGGCCCTTGCACTTGCCAGGCAACCACTTATTCTACTGAACTATCTTGCCAGCCTGTTATCTTTAATATATTAAAGAGGTGTGCTCCTAGGAAAGAATCAAAAACCAAAAGCTAGCTACTCATAGAAGACATCTTTGAAAAGTAGTCATTTCCTAAAGAGGTCTCGATACTAGTAATAAAGTTACCTGTCTTAGGGAATTTACAAGCATCAGTGCAGGAAACATTTTTTTTTTGGCGGGACCAAGGTTCAAACTCATGACCTTGTACCTGCCAGGCAGGCACTTGTGCCACAGAGCTATTTCCCAGCCCCCTGGAAAATAATTTTTAAAAATAGAAAAATGAATAAACAGAGCAAGATAAAACCTGAGACCTCTGATTCACCCAAGCCAAATCCAGGGGAAGTGGAGGTAGAAAAAAATGAAAAGCCATCCAGTGTTGAACTTTCTTTAATTTAATAGTTTATTTTAACTTTCTAGAATGGTAGTGGTGAAAGCAACAAAGCAGATGAGTTTCTAGAAAAAGAATCAGAAATGATTACACAAATTGCAGAAGACATGGTAACCATAATAAAGGTCATGGCTAGTGAATATTGAATAGATACAGATAAAAGAAATAGAGAAGCTTAGGAAAATGATGGAAACTGTTAATGCTCAACATAAGAAAGAACTGGATTGTATAAAATAGGTTGAAACAGATATCCAAGAAATTAAAAATCCTATTCAATGTATATACAGAAGAATCAGCCATTGTGAAGATAATATGTTGGATTAAGAGGACAGGTTCATGGTTAGTGATCACCAAATTAAAGACTTTTTTATGTATTTGGTTGTTGCAGGGTCTCACTACACAGCTTGGACTCACCCAGACTCCTGATGATCCTCCTGCTTTCAGCCTCCCCAGCGCTAGGATTATAGCTGTGCGCCACTATGCCCAGACTCTGGCTGGCTCAGCCTACCCTGGAGGCAGGACTGGCATAGCATGTGGTGCTGGGGATCAAACTGCAGTCCCTGTGCTTGTCTAGACTTACCTAAACAGGCACTTTAGTCTGCCAAGCTATCTTGCTGGCCCCAAAGACTCTTTAAATATAGCAAGGAGCCATAAGAAATCAATCCAACAGCTGCAAGATAGTGCAAATAAGAATAAAATATGATTAATTGGAGTAATTGAAAAATCAGAAAATAGCACAAAGGACATAACAAAAACGTATTCACAAAATAGCAGAAAACTTCCCAAACATGGAAAAAGGACATATAAGTGAGACATATAGAATTCCAATAAGTCATGATCAGAAAAACCTAAACCAAGGCATATAATGGTCAAGATTCCAAAAATTGAAGGTAAGAATAGAATATTAAAAGCTTTTAGAAAGAAAAAAAGAGAAACAGATTGTCTACAAAGGAAAACCCAATAGAACTACAGCAGACTTCTCAGCACAAATCCTTAAGTCAAGGGGACCTTGGAGTAATGCATTTAAGCCCTAAAAGAAAACAACCTCAAACCCATATTTACATACCTTCAAAATTGTCTTTCAATATTTTTTTTATTTTTAATCTTTTACTTATTTATTTGGTACAAGATCTCACTATGCAGCTTGGATTCATAGTGATCCTCCTGTCTTAGACTCCACAGTGCTAGGATTACAGGTGTGCCCCATCACACCTAGTGTCAGTGTCTGGCATGACACACCCAGCATTCTGGGGCTGGCACAGCATGCCTTACCAGGGATTGAACTTGCGTCTTTGCACTTGCCAGGTAGGCACTTAAACCATTGAGCTATCTCCCCAGCCCTGTCTTTCAAAACTGAGAGAGAAATAAGATACTTTGATAATAACACCTGATGAAATTCATGGCCATCAAACCAGCACTCCAAAAATTTCTGAAGGATATTCTAAAAAAAGTAAATGACAACAACAATGCCATGAATCCTAACAGAATGAATCCACCATGGAATGCATGCAATAAACAGAGGAAAAAGAAAGGGAATCAGCCACACAGGAAAAGAACATGACAAGGACAAGTTATCAGTTATAACCATCAATGGATGAGATCTCAATTGACCAATCAAAAGAAACTTAGGAAGAATGGGTCAAAAAGTAATTTCTGACATTACACTGCATAAAGAAACTATTATGGTTTGTGTATAGGTGTTCCCCAAAGCCTCATGCAGTCACAGGGCAGGTGGCTTCTGGAATTTGTAATTGATTATTGTGGAAATGGGTGCTGCCCCTCCTCTGGGGCAGGTGATCTGCATTTCTTTTCTTTTTTTTTTTCTTTTTTTTTTTTGAATTATTTTTTTTCTTGTTTCAGAACTTTTGTTTGTTTATTTATTTATTTATTTTTAGAATTTATTTTATTTTATTTATTATTTTTATTCTTGTTTCAGAACCTTTCTTTGTTTATTCACTCATTTCTATGGCCGGCTCAGCCCACCCTGAGGGCAGGGCTGGCACAGCATGTGGTGCTGGGGATCGAACCGTGGTCCCTGAAGCCACCCAAGCTTTCCCAAGCAGGCGCTTTAGACCACTGAGCCATCCTGCCAGGCCCTGTTTATTTATTTTTATGGCCGGCTCAGCCTGCCCTGAGGGCAGGGCTGGCACAGCATGTGGTGCCCAGGATCGAACCCGCGGTCCCTGCAGCCGCCTAAGCTTTCCTAAGCAGGCACTTTAGACCACTGAGCCATCCTGCCGGGCCATGATCTGCATTTCAATGTAAGGCAGGAAGAGAAGTTAGCTGCTTGAGCAACTGTGAGCTCTCTCCCAGTGCTCTTGCTCTCTGCCTATCTATGGAAAGTTGCCCTCTGCCGTGTGCTAGTCTGCTTTGGAGCCAGTTGAATATGGATTGAAACCTGCAGTAACTGAGCTAAATAAACTTTTTCTTCCCTCATTTTCAGTGTCGGGTGTTTGTCCCAGCAAGGAGAGAAGAGTAACTAAGACAGAAACGCATTTAGCTCTTTGTAAATTCATAGACTAAAAGTTAAAGGATGGAAAAAATACTCCATGCAACAGGGACTCAGAGAAAAGCAGTGATAGCTATTCTATTTTCAAGCCAGGACTGATTGGAAGAGAAAAAAGATCACTACACACTTCTTAAGGGAACAAGCTAAGAGGAAGAGATAACCTAATAAATATATAATCACCAAATGCTAGTGCACCCAACTACATAAAACAAACATTAATAGGTGTGAAAAAACAGATAAACATTAATACAATTGTAATGGGGGACCTACAAGCTTTGAGAAAATTAACTTAGTAGATATCAACAGTGTTCCACTCCACAAGAACAGAATACATTTTCTTCTCAGAAGCACACAGACTTTCTCCAAAATAGATCACACACTAGTTCATAGAATATGCTTAAGTTAGGGCTGAAGAGGTAGTTCAGATGCATAAGCACCTACCTGGCAAGCACAAGTCTATGTAAGGAAACTGAAATTATCCCATGCATATTACCAGATCATAATGCAATGAAATTAGAAATAAATGGCAAAGAAACCACAAAAATTGCATAGACACATGTAAATTAAGCAACACCATTGTGAACAATCAAGTGATCAGAGATGTAACTAAGGAAGAAATTAAACAGTTTCTACAACTAAACATTAATGACCATACAATATGCACGAACTTATAGGATAGAATGCAATCAGCCTTTACTCACTACAGAAATGAGAAAATATCTGAAACCCAAAATTAAAGGAGGCAAAATTTATTAAGCTCATAATCTGTAGACGTTGCAGGACGTAACTTGCTGGCTCCAAGGCAAGGTGGGGTGGCAGGCAGGCAGGAGTGCTAGGAAAAACAGTTCATGAAACTTGGCAGAAGGTAGCAAGACAAGCCAGGGACGACCACGGCTCTTTCTCTCCCTTATGTCTTATCCAGGCTACCTAAGGTGGGTAGCACTCATACACTTAATCCTAGTTCCCTTGAGCCAAGCATTGCACCATGAATCAATCCCCATGCCACACTCTAGATTCAGCCACCTCTGAAAAACCCCCAGCTATACCTGCATGAATTTTTTTTGGAGGTGGGGTGCTATTTAGACACAACCATAATACTGTCCTCTGAGAGAAATTTATAGTGGTCAATTCCTATATCAGAGAAACAGAGAAAGTTCAAATAAATGAATATTGATTAACTCGAATCTGCTTAGGCCAGCAAAGAGACTCAGGTTCAGTCCCTGGTACCACATGCTGTACTGGCCCCAGTCTGGGTGTGGTGGTGCAAGCCTGTAATAGCATCACTGGGGAGGCTAAAAATGAGGATCACTATGAGTCTGAGCTGCGTAATGAGACTCTGTACCAAATATATAAAAACAAGCAAACAAAAAATTGGGCATCTGAAATGAATACACACTTCTCAGATGAAGAAGTGAAAATGGCAAATAAATACATAAAAGATGCTCAACATCACTGGTCATTTGGGAAATTCAAATTAAGACAATCCTGAGATTTTTGCCTCATTCCAGAAAGAATGGCTTTCTTTCAAGAAATCAGGGCTGGGGCTATGAGGAAAAAGGAACTTTTCCATTGCTTGTGGGAGTTTATTCTGTTGCAGCCAGAGGAAATCAGTATGGAGATTCCTCAGAAAACTAAAATTAAAGGTTCTGTTTGACTGCTTCCCTTTCTAGATGTCTTCCCCAAAGAAGTAAAAGCTTCATACCACAGTGACACATGAATATCCATGTGTATAGCAGCACAAGTTATAATAGCTAAATCTCAGAAGCACCCCTTATGCCCATCAAAAGATGAATGTATAAAGAAAATATATTCATATTCAATGGAGTTCTACTCTGCCACGAAGGAGAATAAGTCTGAGTCATTTGTAGGAAAATGTATACATCTCAAGATGGTAGTCTTGGGTGAAATAAACCAGACATGTGAGTTTAAAATCACATTGGTGGGGCCCGGTGGGATGGCTCAGCGGTCTAAAGCGCCTGCTTGGGAAAGCTTGGGCGGCTTCAGGGACCGCGGTTTGATCCCCGGCACCACATGCTGCGCCAACCCTGTCCTCAGGGCAGGCTGAGCCAGTCATAAAAATGAGTGAATAAAAAAACAAAGGTTCTGAAACAAGAAATAAATAAATAAATAAACAAATAATAAAAATTCTTTAAAAGAAATCACATTGGTTTTATTGTGTGAGGAATCCAAAGGTAAACAAGGAGCATCATGGAGGATAGATATTGGAAGGAGAAGCAATATGTTGAAATGGGAAGGGAAATAGGGAAGGGGAAGGGGAAGGGGAAGGGAAAGAATGAAAAGAAAAAAAATAGGAGAAAAAAAACAGAAACAGAGCTTTTGTAAATTGGAGGGGAAGAAGGTTTGATGGGAGGAGGAGGAATAGGAAAAAAGAATTAAGGTGTACTATTACAGGAACAGATTCTCTGTGATGAATGTGATCAATATGTATGACAGATATGTACTAATACAAAGTATAAAGTGGAAAAAAAGGCAAGTATAAATCACTATGAGCTGAAGATGAAGTGCAGGGAAGAAAAAGCTTTTCTGGCATTAGGGATGAAGCCATACGATATGTGTGAAAAATATGAGAACGTCATGGCTGTTATGGTTTACATCTACATATTTCTCAAACTCCTCATGCCACAGTAGGCAGGGCTTTTGGAAAGTGATCAGGTTACAAGCCTGTAAAGCTGACTTGCTCTTGGGAGGGGAGAGGCTAGAAGAGGTGGGTCCTTGGGGGCATGGCCTATTTCCCTTCCCACCTCCCCTCTATGCTGTGGGCTTCCCGGTCACCAAGCCATAAGTAGCCCTTCTTTGCCCTGGCCCTTCCACCATAAATTCCTGCCATAGAGATGGCCTAGGATGGACTAAAACTGTGAGTCAAAATAACTCTGTCCTCCTTTAAGTTGTAGGTGTTGGGTATTGTGTCTCTGTAACAAAGAAAGTGAATAGACAGTGGCACACATCTAATAATCTCAGCAGTATGGGAGGCTAAGGTAGAAAGATCATGGTAAGTTCAAGTCCAGCTTGGGCAACTTAGTGACTCACTATGACCTTGACTGAAACTTAAAAATAAGGAAAGGGCTGAGGATGTAGCTCAGTGCAAGGGTCTGGGTTCAGTTCTGAATCATACACACACACACACACACACGCACGCACGCACGCATACACGCACTCACGCAGGCACACACTCAGGTACAAAGGTGTGCTGGAAAATAGAAGACATTTTTTCTCGGTCTTCCTTATTGAGGAAAACATATATTTCTCCCTTATTTTCTTATTATTTTTTATTCCTCAGAGTTCTGTCCTTGCTTTCTGTCTCTTACCATCTCCAAGGAATGTCATCCATTCTCACGTGTGTCCCAATCATATGCAAGTTCTGCATTTCAATATCTAGCTCTAGCCTCTATTTCTCCACTGAGTTCCAGGCTTAAGGATCTAGATAGCTACAGAACTCACCTACAAAAGGACTTGGCATCCATACCTAGGTCATGCCTACTTCTCAAATTTTTTCTCTCCAAAATACTGCCCCCTTGACTGCATGTGTCTGTACAGCTACTGTACTATTTCTCTGCTCCCTTTTGTATAATGAAACTTCTCACTTTCTTTCTGATTTATCTTTATCTACATCAGTAAGCCTTTTATCCTCATGACTTTTCTGACATTGGTCTTACCAAAGTTGCCAATTGTCTTCATGCTACCTGGTCCAGTTCTTAATTTATTTGAGCTAGAGCAGCATTGGACCAGTTGATCATTTCCTCTTTCTTAAGAGAGTATCCTTACATGGCTTCCACTTTCTAATAATTTTTATCTTGCTTCATCCACCTTTCCTTTCCAGTCTCTTTGTTGGAACTGTTAGGCATGAAACCACACAACTGACCAGACCAGGCATTCCGATGCAAGAAGATCTACTAGGAGCATGCAGGCTGGCTATCTAGTGGACCAAGACAGCATCGAAGAAGGTAAAGCATAGGGCTTAGAAAGAGTTTTGTGGGGAGGGTGTTTGTGGGCTGGAAGAGCCAAGGGAGAGCTAATCTTAGCAGGGCTACCTAGTCTGTGGGGGACTTTTGATGTTAACGAAGGAGAGTTTCTGTGGTTGCTTGCCCAGGTCAAACTCAGGAAGATTTGTTCTGTGGGTTTGGGTTTGGTACATGGTCTGACTACGCAGCTGGGACTCATAGTGATCCTCCTGTTTTCAGCCTCCCCAGAGCTGGGATTGCAGGTGTGTGTTTCACCATTCCCTGCCTGGGTGGCTGGCTCAGCTTGCCAGGGGTAGAGTCTGTGTCTCACGTGGTGCTGGGGATTGAACCCTGGTCCCTGCAATTGCCTAAGCAGGCACTTTAATCTGCTAAGCTATCTCACTGGTCCCAAAATCTTACTCTCTTTGGTCTTCTTCATCTCAGCAAATGCTTCTACCACTCACCCAGTTGTTAAGGTGCAAATTGACTCCTCTATTTCTAATACTCTCATTCAATCATTCAGCCCATTCCCTTCACCCTACCTTCAAAATTCAACTCATGAATTCCCACCACCTTGATCACTTTATTCTCATTCAAACTGCCAACATCTCCTAGATCCCTTCCTTCTGCTTATGCTACTTCCATTCTTCCCCAAGCAGAGTCTACTCGGAGTAACTCCTTTAGAGCACACTGACATGCACTGCTTTCATGTTCAGAATTTTCCAGTGATTCACATCATACTTAAAAATCCAAAGTTCTTTTCATGATCTGTGAGCGTCTCAAGACCTGACATCTTGCTCTATTTGACTTGTCTCCTATACTTCCTTTCCTCTTTTCTTACTTGCACCACTTAGCTTCTCCTTCTCCTTCTCCTTCTCCTCCTTCTTTTTCTTCATCATCTTGTCTACCAGAGTCTCACTGCCTAGATTGGACTCATAGTGATTTTCCTGTTTCCAGTCTCCCAAACACTGAGATTCTGAGAGTATAGTCGTATACGCCACCAGGCTGAGACTCCCAGCCTCAGTTGCTGTCTCAGCGCGCCCTGGGGGCAGGGTCGACACAGCATGTGGTGCTGAGGATGGAACCCTGGTCGCTGCATCTGTCTAAGCAGGTGCTTTACTCCACTGAGCTATTTGGCTGGCCCTAGCTTCGTTGTTCTTTCTCACGTAGATGCAGACTCCCTGGCACCTCTGCCTCTTTGCACTTCTGCTCACTCTGCCTGGAATACTGGGTTGCCCAGACCTGTACAGGACTCATTGCCTCACACATGCAGGGCTGTTCGGATATCCCCTCTGCAGGGCAACTACCCTTCCTAACTCTGGTTGTCATTTGCTGTGTTTTACTCTGCCCATTTTCCTTAGCTCATAATGCAACAAGGATTAGCCCACGTATGCACTGATTTTTCAAATATATTGCCTGCCTCTCCTAATAGAATGTGAGCTACACAAGGGCAAGAAATTGTCTTGTGTTTAGGTTGCAATACCAACTTGTAACCTACTTAGTTTCTTACAAATCTCTTCAGTCACTCTTATCTCCATTTCCTGTCCCTCTGCCTCAGCTCAGTTGCCCTCATCACTGTTGGACTGCTTGTCTTTCTTCTGTTTGACTTTCTGCTCTCACCTTACTCCATGTACAGGCCTTTATCTCACCCTGCTACAATATGATAGTGCTATAGCTGAAATCTTTTTGTATCTCCCCCTCACGTAAGACCCTTTATGAAAGACACCTGGATAAAACAAACAAGCCCCCTAGCATAGCACCCAAGGAATTTATAGCCAGGTCTTCGGCCACTTTGTTGCCTTTATTCTCTGGTAGTACCAAATGCTTATGTCATATGGGATCTGCTGGTTCTTCTCCCAAAATGCACTTTCCTGATTCACCAATAGGTGAGTACTTTCTCTTTGCCCATGCTTGTATTACATTATATTACTATACTTGATTTTTTTTTGTTTACTTGTATATGAATTCCTTAAGGAGAGAGAGGTTGTATCTTATTCAGAGAATAGTTCCTGTCACACAGGAAGAGATAGATGGAGATAGGCACAAGGCATGGGAAGTGTTCAAGGTAGAAGGAACAGTATGATTATGATGAAGGAATTTGACAGCTCCAGGAAAGAGAGAACACTGTGCCTTGTAGCCAGTGAACAATGGGGAAGTAAGAGAAGAATAAACTAGAAAAACCAGGAGTTAAGTTACTTTAGGCAGTATTGAAAGGATTTAGGGAGGAGAAGGACAAGGTAAAATTTACGTTAAATAAGTTATGATGATCCATGGGTAAAGAATGTATGAAGGAGTAAAGAATGCATTCAGCGGGCACTATTTCAGTAGTCCAGGCAAAAGGTGATGGAGGGTTGACTGTGGTGACATCAGGGACAATCAGAAGTAAATTGATTTAAGATATACTTGGGTATAGGATAGATAAGACTTAAAGTAGGTAACGTAGGTATATTTGTGCAACTAAATGGTGAGCAGAGGCATTTATTTAGCAACACCCAAGTCTTGAAAGGCTAAGGTTGAGATGCCTGAACATGAGGCATGTACAGAGATGTGAGAGACAGTTGACTGTAGAGGGTGTGGATTTTGGAGATGTCTTGATGCGAAAAATAATTGGTGGTCCTCAACATGCAAACTGTATGTAAAACCATAAGAGTTATCAAAGAGGCTAGGGTAGGAGCTTGGCATGAAAAGAGTATATAGGCTATGGAGCTGAGAAGAAAGTCATTAGATTAGAGATAATGAAAACATGAAACTAAATATCTGGACCTTGAAATTGCCCAGGAAAATGACGGAAAAGGAAAAAAGGGGAAGGATGTGAACCAGTCCTTGCAGATCTTCAGAGAATGGCAGCAAATGGTCAACAGTCTGGAATACAGGAAGAGAGAAAAGCTAAGTGGATAAATGATATGATCTTCAAAAGGCAGAGACTTACAGAGACAGCAGGAGCACTAAGGAAGAACAACCTAAATTTCTACCTATATTTCTGAACTATGTTCTCCATTTGAGATAATGAGGGTCTTAAAGAATATCTTTGGGTTTTGCATGTTCAAGACACTCAAGGAAATTCCATCCTTATTTTTTTCAGCTAAGCCATTCTGTTGGGGTTTAGTCAAGGCAGGAAACCTGGCATAGTGAAGCCAAAGCTGTGAGAATCTAGTTTTGGAAAAGGATGGAAAATCAGAGGCTATGCTAGGAGTTCAAGTGACAGTGACAGGTGATGGGGCACTGAGCTAGTGCTCAGGAGACAAAGGCAAGAGAGCTTGAGGACATGCATCCGACATGGCCAGAGGCTGAGTTCAGTCACATGGCCAATGATTCAGCCAGTCAGGCTGACACAATGAAATCCCAGGAAGAACTTTGAACACCAGGGTACAAAGAGCTCCTTGTTTGGCAAACACAAGAGTGTGCCGAGAAAGTGTCACATCCTGGCAGATGGAGCCACGGCTGCAGCCACCTTGGTCCTGACCGACACTCCACTACCCAGCCAGAGGCCTCTGGCCAGCATGTCTTCTACCCACAAGCTGGCCCAGAGGTTTGACGTGAACAGGAGCCAGAACTGTGCTGTGGATCAAGGGTGTGACCGGGCACAGCACAGCCAACAGCTTCATGGACAGCCTCAAAGACTGTGTCACCCTGTGTGAATTCATCAATACACTCCAGCCAGGGATGGTGAAGGAAATGAATTATTTGACCCACAATTGACACCAGCTGGAGAACATCAGCAGTTTCATCAAGACTATTACCAAGTATGGGGCGAAGCCCCACATCTTTGAGGTCAACAACTTGTTTGAGAGCACCAACAACACCCAGGTACAGTCTGCACTCCTGGCCCTGGCCAACAGCTCAAATAAAAGGCAACACGGTAAATGTTGGGGTGAAGAATACTGAGAAGCAGGAGTGGAAATTTAAGCTGGAGAAGCTGAAAGAAGGGTGTAACATCATCAAGCTAGAGATGGGCACCAACAAGTTTGCCCTCCAGCAGGGTATGACAGCCTACGTCATCCAGTGGCACCATTGTGACCCTGAACTAGGCACATACCAGCCTGGATCAGACCATTATCACCTTGAAGATGGGCACCAACAAGGAGTTCCATGAGGCTGGCACCTGGAACAAAGCAGTAGATCTTTGAGCCCAGCCTGGAAATGAAGCACTGTAACAAGCTGAACATCAGCCTGCAGCAGGGCAACAAGGGTGCCTCATAGTGGGGCATGATAGAGTACTGGCTGCTCTGCTGGGTCTATGACCTCAGGTGCTGCCTGATAGCTGAGCTGGGCAAGCTGTGCATAGCCACCACCTGCATAAGTACAACTCCTCCAAGGCTCTAGGGGCCACTGCTGCTCTAGGCTAGACCCCACTGGGCCCAGCTGGCCTCTGCCCCTGCATGACATCCCAGCCCCTGGCACCTGTCTACATAATTACAGTCTGGGGAGAGCACTCTGGGGGGGGGCCCAATATGGAGCTGAGCTGTCATTGGCTGCACCCAATGAGTGCACTGAGCAAAGCTATCTACCTGCCCTGTTTTCTCACAAGAGGTACCCCAAGATCAGGATCCCCCTTTTCCATGCAAAGCCCCCAGAACTCAGGCTGGATCTGGCCTCAATCCCCTGCTGCAGCTGGAGTGAACTGCATGCCCAGAGATGCAGTGGAGACACACAGTTTGCAGCATCTGGCAACTGGTGTAAGTGGTGTAAGAGCAGCATTTGTAATGAAAATTCAATTTCTTTGCCTGACAAGTACAAGGGCCTGAGTTCAATCCCCAGTTCTGCAAGAAGGAAAGAAAGAAAACACAATTTCTTTTTCTATTTAACTGGAGCATAATAAATGACTTAAAAATGAGAAGAACGGAAAAGGAGAGAAAAATGCTGCATCCTGATATCCACAGGGAGAGGGTAAAAACACCCTGCATTCAATCTTCTAGCCTTATACTGCTGCATTTGACTGGATCTGATATGTATGCCTTATAATGAAACTACAATTAGAAATGTAGTGCTCTTGAGGACCAAGGAGATAGCTCCATAGTACAAGTGTCTGCCTGGCAAGTGCAAGGTTGTGAGTTCGAACCCCAGCCCTGCAAAAACAAAAACAAACAAAAAATGAATGTAGTGTGTTTTGAGGTCTGTGAGTCACTCTTGCTTCTAACTGAATATGAGGGGGCCACGCAAACAATGACCAATTAGTCAATGAATTAGTCAGAAGTTTAAGATCCCCTAAACTATGGCTGGCCTTTTAAGTAAGGCTGGCCTCTCTGAGGACTGTGCCCCGCAGAGTCTGGCACTACCTTTCTGTGGTTAGGATCAGAACAATATTGCTGTTGGGGCTAGTGTCACAGTAATAGTTGTTAGAAAACCCTATCCAAGCTGACTTAAAAAACTAAAAGGAACACTGCTGAAAAGTTCTAAAGTATATTGTTCCAAGCCTGGCTTGATCTAACAGCTCAAACAATTTTATCACAATCTGGTTTTTCTTTTCCACTCACTATGTAATTCAGAGTAGCCTTGAACTCCCCATGTAGGCCAGGTTGGTTTTGAACTCACTGTGATCCTCTTGTCTCAGCTTCCTGAAAGTTGGGATTATAGATATGTGCCACCATGCCTGCCAGGTTTTAGGTATGTCAGTTTTCCTGCTCTGTTTCCTTTAGACTGGCTTCATGCTTAACAAGGCCTTCCTGGAGCAAAGTGGCTGCTGACAGTTCCTAGTTAAGGGGGGTGGGTAGAGGGACTCTTGTTCATTTAAATATTAAGTGTAGTAACAAGAGTAGAGTATAATTGGCCTAAATTTAGTCATGTGATCATCCCTGAACAAATTACCATGACCAGGCATAGTGCTGTAAGCCAGTGATGGTGAAATTCTCAGACATGAGTGCCCAAAATGCAACCCAAATCCCACTTATTTATCACAAAGGTCCAACACTGCAATTAAACTTGAAAACTGAAGTTTCAAGCTGGGCATGGTGGCGGGAGGCTGAGGCGGGAGGATTGGTAAGAGTTCGAGACCAGCCTGGGCTACAAAACTGAGCTCAAGGCCAGCCTGAACTGTACAGCGAGACCCTGTCTCAAAAAGACAAAAAAAAAAAAAAAAAAAAAAAAAAAAAAAAAAAAAAAAAAAAAAAAAAAAAAAAACCTGAAGTTTCAGTTCAGAAGAAAAAAAATTATTGACATCTGTTGTCTTTAATGAAAAACAACGTGCAGACCATTGGTTTGCCACCACCGCGTAGCTGTTCGTAGTAGTATTAATCTTATGCAAATTATTTTTACAAAGATGACTAAATTAGAAAATAAATATCGTGAAAGCAACTAGAAGTACCTACAGCAGTATTCAACTAATACTTATGGAATTGATTCTCCATTTTGAAAATTAACTGCATTCTGGAAAACAACCCTAAACTCTTTAATTTTACACTTAGAGTTTTCTATTTGAATTTCAGTGGCTTACGTGAGATTATTTTTGCAGCCTAGTGATTGACTAGCACAATTCAGAAAAAGAAGAATATTGCTTGTCAGGTTATAGTAACTTCTCACTGAGAGGTGCTAGCCTGTGTGCACTGCTGAATTATGGTGGTCGTGTAACATGGCTGAAGCCCTTAAAACAGCAGCTTATTTTCCCAATGACCACTTCCTCTTTCTCCCTCAACCCAGTCCTAGATATAATTTCTCCTCACCTTTCCCGCACACATAGGAGAGACCCCAGTCAGCTCCATGCATGTAATTAAAACTGTCCCTCAAACTCCATCCCTAGCATAAGTCCATGAAAGTTTCAGCTTTCTTTGTCCCAAGTCACAGGGTCCCCTTCTTCCCTCGGATTCTCTCCATGTCAATAGGCCTTTTTTATCTTTCTGTCTCTTTACTGTGCCACTGAAAAACCTAACACTCACCTCTAAAGATCGTTTAGGTGGCAATTTAATTATTCAGAGAATAAAATTCCAGGGAATACCAATGCAAAGAGACCATCAAGGAAGGTGATTCCATCAAAGAAAATTTCCATCCTTGGCTTTGCAAAGCCATTTGGAGCTACCAAAGCAGATGACACAAAATTTATACACCAAATTTTAGGGCTTTATTTATGAGAAATGTCAGGGCCTCATTTAGAGCCAATTTGCCATGTGTCTAGATACAGTTATCTGATGCAGTGAACCTAGGTTAGTTTTGCTTGTTCACTAATCTTTCTTCTTTAGGTAATGTCATCCTGATTTCCTTTGGGTAAAGTAGTTCTCTTTCATGTTCAGTTTTGTGAGCTACTACTCACAAATTTTAAGGGTGAGGACAGTGACCAAGATCCACCCAGAAAGTCCCTTGGTCACAATGATTGATTCTGAAATGGGCATGTAGCCCAGTGCAGGCTGTAGGAATTCCTACCTAGAACTCTGATTGTAGCTCTCCTGGGTTTGCTAGGTGTTAAGTCCAGATCAATATGGGCCATCATGAGGGGGGATTCTTCTGGAAAATGGAGCCAGTATGGAGGAAGGCAGAAAAGAGGGAGAAACAGATAACCACAGAAAGAAAAAGTCTCTGAAACAGACAGAGGGGAAACACGATTCTGTTGTTATCATTTGAGCTCCAGAGCAGCCATGACTAAAACCCTTGGAGATTTCAGTTATAGGAGGCAATAAGTTACCTTTCTTTTTAAATTTTATTTATTTATTTATTTATTTATTTATTTATTATGTATTTAGTAGGGTCTAAAGAGTTTCACCATGTAGATCAGACTTGTAGTGATTCTCCTATTTTCAGCTTCTCAAGTGCTATTTTTTTTAAAAGAATACAAAATAGCAATAATAAAAAACTAACAATGATACAGAATTTCACCAAACAAAATAATATGAACTCAACAGAATTTGTTGTATTGCATAGCATTGTCTTCAATTTAGATTATCAGGTGTATTCATGCAAAATTGGAAAAAGAAAAATGTAAGAATTTAAGAAGAGAATAAGAGGTGAAAGATGAAAAAAAAATTAAGCATTAACTATTCCTTTCCATAGACCAGTAGAAATCTATAGCATAATTGCCCAAACCATCCTGCATCCATACATAGGTACATTAACATACTGTAGAAATTATCCCTGAACATAAAGCCTTTAAGATACCTTCCTTGCTGAAGCCTATGTCAGTCGGAGGTTGATTCCATGAGTCCTAACCAATTCACCTGGTTTTCTGGTTTGCACAGATTAAAAACAACAGTGTAAGATTTTGCTTGGAGCCATGTGAGTCTGCAGCAGTTTCACTGAATTTTAAAATCTTACAGATTACAACTGTGTAATGAAATAAAATGCAGTATTTTGGTGTTTGATGCCAGCTCCCAAAGAAGGAAAAAAAAAAAAAAAAAAAAAACTTACAGGAGATTCCCTCCTCTGTTCCTTCCCTGTCTTTCTCTTTTTCCTGCCCCCTCTTTTTCTCTCTTCTCTCCCTTTCTCCCCTCCATACTGTCATTGATGTAAAAAATACATAATTTGCTATGTTAGTCATGACACTAAAAACAAGAATAAACATATTACAGAATATCCTTTTGATCACCCAGTATTGGTTGAGCTGTCCCAGCCTAGGCCTCCTTATTTCTACCATTTCCCACTCACCCCCACAATGAAACAAGCATCAGCTTTGACACAGCAGTTGGAAGACCTTCAAAGCTTCCCTTCCCTGTCTAGCATCTCATGGAATACTGCTTATGGTTGAAATTTGTCAGGGCTACTACTTCTGGTTTAAAATCATTTCTTTCCTCTATATCTAAGAGATGGACCTTACTAGAATCTGACTCTTACTCATTCCTCATTGGGAAATTTCTCAGTAAGTCTCCTGCTTGGTTTTTGGAAGATGTAGGAGACCAGAAAAGATGTGGAGTTGGAGGGCTAAGTGGTGCAGAGAGGCTGCAAGGGCCTGTGGTAGGGGAATAGGCGAAGGGAGACAGATTGGCCACAAAGCGCAACTAAGAAAAGTAAAGGAAGCTGCTGACTGATACATAAAAGAATAGTTTACACCAACTGAAATACACGAATTTCAGTGCTTAAAAGTAGCACAGTAAGTGCCGGCAAGATAGCTTAAGCAGCACCCTGTACCATGTGCCATACCAGCCCTGCCCCTGGGCTACCTGAGCCAGCCACCTGAGACCACCATGCATGCCTGTAATCCCAGTACTGGGTAGCTGAAAACAGGAGGATCACTATGAGTGAGACCCTGTACCAAATACATAAACAAAGCATAAGAATAGCATGGTATATCAGAACACTGGAATACAGAAAATAGTAATGTGAGCATGATTTCACTTCACTGTCAGTAGCCTCTAGTATTGTTCAATCAATTTTAAAGACATCACATGACCTAGAGATTCTGAAATAGTCTTGGTGCCAACCTTGGAAAGCTCTGGATTATTTATTTATTTATTTATTTATTTTTGCGAGACCAGGGTTCAAACACATGACCTTGCACTTGCCTGAGCTCTGGTTTATTTTTTAAGAGAGAAAGCCATTTGCTTACATCACTTTGCACTCTGCTGCATATTAATACTCCAAAATCAGGAAGCCACTAATATTTACTGACAATTTGCTATGTTTTAACATCAGGTTCTACATGCATCATATTTAACATTCTCAGCAGTCTTTTGTAGTGGATCCTATCATTAACCTGATTTTGTAGATTAGAATAAAAACTTCAGAAAACTTAAATATCTTGAAAAAGAAACATAGCTACTCAATGGGAGTACCAGGTTAGGAACCCAGGTTTACTTGGTTCTGAAGCTTAGATCTGTAGCCATCACTCTGTATTATCGTTTGTGCTTTACCCCTAAGAGTGAGTAGTCAAAGAAGTCCAGGAGCTTATCATTCAAGTCCCTTGTCCCTAGCTACCATTACACTTTTACTTTCTACCACTTGACTTTCTTTTTTTTTTTTTTTTCTTAAGAATTTTATTTTATTTTATTTTCTTGTTTCAGAACTTTGTTTATTTATTTATTTTTATGGCCGGCTCAGCCTACCCTGAGGGCAGGGCTGGCGCAGCATGTGGTGCTGGGCTATTGAACCGTGGTTCCTGCAGCCGCCCAAGCTTTCCTAAGCAGGTGCTTTAGACCACTGAGCCATCCTGCCAGGCCCCTCACTTGACTTTTATATGTCTAATTTTTAAGGCAAATAAAAGTATTTGATCATCACCAGTATACCCCAGATTTCTTTTTTTTTAACCCTAGATTTCATAATTTCACACTTCCATGCCTTTCTTTCTCTCTGTCTCTCTCTCTGTCTCAGTACTTCCAGAAAACAAGGCAATCTTTAAATCACTGTATCATACAATGGCATGATTTTCATTTTTAAACAGGTCACTGATTTTTATACTCATATAACTATTTTTCTTGAACTATTTTATCTGAAGTATGTGTGAAGATTGAATGGGGATTTATTTATTGATTTATTTATTTATAAACAAGGTTTCACTCTTCCTGTCTCAGTCTCCTAAGTGCTGGAACTACAGGCAGTACCACCATGTTCAGTGTGGTTTTTAAAATGTATTAAGCCTTGCGCCGGGCGTGGTGGCACACGCCTGTAATCCCAGTACTCGGGAGGCTGAGGCAGGAGGATCCGTGTGAGTTCGAGACCAGCCTGGGCTACAAAAGTGAGTTCAAGGCCAGCCTGAACTGCATAGTGAGACCCTGTCTCAAAAAGCCAAAAAAATAAAAAATAAAAAAAATGTATTAAGCCTTAACAAATTACTTATAAATCCAAATTAGAAGTTTAGATAACATAAGGCATTCTGCCTAAAGTCCAAGAGGTCTTAATGTGTCTCGTAAGGTCATCTAAACTTAAAAGAGGGGCCTGGCGGGATGGCTCAGTGGTCTAAAGCGCCTGCTTGGAGAAGCTTGGGTGGCTTCAGGGACCGCGGTTCGACCCCCGGCACCACATGCTGAGCCAGCCCTGCCCTTGGGGCAGTCTGAGCCGGCCATAAAAAATGAGTGAATAAACAAAGAAAGGTTATGAAACAAGAAAAAAAAAAATAAAGTAAAAAAATTAAAAAATAAATAAATAAATAAATAAATAAACTTAAAAGAAAAAATAAAAATGAGAAAAAAATTAATAAGTAGTCAGTTTCTTTTTGTAGAAATCTCTGCTATAGGTTAAAAAAAAAAAAAAAACAGGCATGATGGCACATTCTGGGAATCCCAAGTACAACGGAAACTGAGGTAGGAGAATCACTTGCCCCAGCAGTTTAAGACCATCCTGAGGAGCACTGAAAGATCCCATCTTTAGAAAAAGTAGAAGGATGCAGAAAAAAAAAGGTATAAAGAGTAACAAAACCATGTCTTAAAATGCAAGTTTGGTTTAATATTAAGAACCATTAGGGCTGGCACTATTGTTCAGTGGCATAAGTGCCTATCTGGCATCCACAAAGTCCCAAGTTGAATCCTCAGTACTGCAAAAAAGCCAACCAACCAACCAAAACAAACAAAAGCTACATACATATTAATTAGCAGATCCACACACATATTAATTAACAGACCCACATATATATAGCTGAACTTTGACAAAAGAGCAAAGATATAGGCTTTTCAAGGTACTGGAACAACTGGACATTTATATTAAAAAATGCATCTAGATACAAACTCTATACCTTTCACAAAAGCTAACTCAAAATAAATTATAGAGATAAATAGATATAACTCCAAAAGCGTCAAAAGGAAAAAACCAACAACTTGGACTTAATTTAAAAATTCTGATGTGCAAAGGACACTAACAAGAGAATAATGCAGAGAGTAGAAAAAATATTTTCAAAAGATATCTTTGAAAAAAGCATTGACCAAAATATATAAAGAACTCTTAAACCCAACAATAAAAAAAATCCTGGTTTAAAAATATGAAAAATGTTCACCAGGTATTTAGTCAAAGAAGATGACCAAAAATATTTATAAACATGAAACATATTTTATTAGGGAATTGCAAATTAAAATGATGTGTGTGATACCCCTACACATATGTCAGAGTGGATAAAACCCAAAACACTGCCAATACCAGATACTAGTGAGGCTGTAGAGCAATAGGAACTCTCATTCTCTGGCAGGGAAAGAGTAAAATTATGTAGACTTGTAGAAAATGGTTGGTACTTTGTTACAAAATTAAATATATTTTTACTATAATACCAATCTCACTCTATGATATTTACCTATTGAGTTGGCAGCTTATGCCCATACAAAAATCTGCACATGAATTGCTATAACAGTTTTATTCAAAAATTGACAACACATAAAAGCAACCAAAATGTTCCTAAATAGATGCAAAAACTATTAGACCCATACAATGGAATATTATTCAGTGCTTAAAAGAAATGAGTTAGCAAGCCAAGAAGATATGAAACAATCTCAGAGATGTAATACATAGCAAATTTGGAAAGGCCAGAAACTATTTCAATTATATTACATTCTGGATATAATGAGGGCACTTGGAGGAAGGGAGGGATGAGTGGGTAGAACATAAAATTTTAAGGCAGTCAAACTACTTGAGCTGGTACCCTAAGGTTGAATATTTGTTATCCTACATTTATCACAATACATAGAATGAACACAAAGAGTGAACCTTAACATACATGGTGGACTTTGGTTGGTAATAGTATGACAGTGTTGGTTCATCACTTGTTACAAATAAATGTGCCATAAGGCTGTGGTAATTTGATATCAGAAAGGATTTGTGTGGACAGGGATGGGAGAATAACAGTATCTGTACTCTCTACTAAGGTGTTTTTTTTTTTTTTAATTTATTTTTTTTCTTGTTTCAGAACCTTTATCTGTTTATTCACTCATTTTTATGGCCCGCTCAGCCTGCCCCAAGGGCAGGGCTGGCGCAGCATGTGGTGCTGGGGATCGAACTGCAGTCCCTGAAGCCACCCAAGCTTTCCCAAGCAGGCGCTTTAGACCACTGAGCCATCCCGCCGGGCCCCTTTTGTTTTGTTTTGAGATAAGAGTCTTGCTTTGTAGTTTAGGCTTCCCTTCAACTACAGTGAATATTCTGACCTTGAACTTATAGAGATCCTTCTGCCTCAGCCTCCCAAGTGCTGGGATTATAGGACTGCATCAATAAAACTCTCTACTAAGATCTGCTGTAAACTTAAAACTGCTCTAAAAATCAGACACATTAATTAAAGTATAAATGTATCCATATTTAAATTCCTTTTTAAAATCAATGAGTATAGCCTGACATACTAGTAGTCTAAAGAATATAGGACTTGAGATCATTATCAAATGATACAGAAAAAGCATTTGACAAAACTCAGCATGCATCTGTCAAGGACCAAGCAAGCCAATCAGGAAATATCTATCACTTGATAAAGGACATCTAAAAATGAACAAGCAAAAACCTAGGATTAAAACAATACAAAATGATGAGAGGCTAAAATATTTTCCCCTAAGATTAGAAACAAGACAAAGAGGTCCACTGTCTCCACTTTTTTTTTTTTTTTTTTTTTGTCTTTTTGAGACAGGGTTTTGCTATGCAGCTCAGGCTGGCCTTGAGCTCACATAGATCTTCCTGTCTCAGCTTCCCAAGTACTGGGATTACAGGCCTGTGCCACCATGCCTGGCTGTCTCCATTTCTAATCAAGTGAAATAAGAAGAGGTGAATGAATAAAAGAATACAGTTTATAAAGAAAGAAGTAAACTGTTCCTATTTTCAATTGATCCAATTGTCTCCATAGAAAACCCTAAGAGGACTGACAGATCAATTGGCCGATGCACAGGTAGGACTTCTTGACCTGTGGCCCCCCTGCACTTCAGTCCCCGTGCACAGCAGCCCCAACTGACAGACGAACCAGCAGGTGCACAGGTGGGACCTCTCAGACTGTGGCCCCCCTAAACTTCCAGTGGAACTCAGCCCCTGCCCTCAGCAGCCCCCACAATCAGAACAACCAGTGGGTGCACAGGTGGGACCTCTCAGCCTGCGCCCCCCCCACTTCCACTGGAACTCAGCCCCACCCCCACAGCAGCCCTGACCAATCAACAGGCAGGTGTGCAGTAGGACCTCTCTGCTTGCAGGCTCCTGCCCCGCTGTTAGAACTCAGTCAACTGGTAGGTGCGCAGGTAGGACCTCTTGGCCTGTGGTTCCCTGCATTTCAAACAGAACTCAGCCCCTAGGCACAGCATCCCCAACCAGCAGACTGACCAGCTGGTGCACAGGTGAGATCTCCACCTGCGTCCCCACATCGCCACTGGAACTCTGCCCCCACACACAACTCATGACTGGTGGGCAGGTAGGCAGGAACACTAGGCCTGAACCCTTGCACCACCAGAACTTATACCTTGCACAGAACCCAGCTCCAGCATCTGCTGTGGAGTCCCACAGCAAAATTCCCTGCAGAGAGGCTGGGGGTCAGACCCTACCAGCTAACCCAGAAGCTGAGCATCTTCCCAGAGGAGCACAGCGGGCTCTCCTCGAAAGCTGTAGCAGGAAGAAGCTCAGTAAAGCTGCCAGACCCAGCCAGGCACATCTGGACAAGATCAAACTTGGTAGATCTGGACCCAAAATTCAGTAGGTGCTAACAGCATAAGCTCACCAAAGTTCTGCACCAAAGGGTCAAAGATCAATGTTATGCAGAATGATAAAGACAAGGAGCAAAATGCAATCTCAGGTTCCAAGCCTACACACAACAAATACAGGAGACACTACTGTGCGAATCATGCAGTTGAAATCTCTGAATTAGTAGCATCTGAAGCAAACAAACAAATGCAGAAGCATATAGAGGAACTTGGATTGGAGATAACCTCTGAAGTAAAAAAATAAATCTTTGAATTACTACAGTCTGAAGTAAAAAAAAAAAAAAAAAAAAAAACAGCTGCGGAAAAGTATGGAGGGAATCAAATCAGAAATAACTTCTGAAGTAAAAAAAGATATCTCTAAATTAATAGTGTCTAAAGTAAAAACAACTGCAGAAAGGTAGAGAGGAAATGAGAGCAGAAACAATCTCTGAAGTAGAAAAAGAAAGGATAACTATAATGAAAGACTTAATAAATACCTCTAAAGAAGGGATTGATAAAAAAAAAAAAAATACAGGAGAGGGCCCGGCGGGATGGCTCAGTGGTCTAAAGTGCCTACTTGGGAAAGCTTGGGCGGTTGTAGGGACTGCGGTTCGATCCCCGGCACCACATGCTGCGCCAGCCCTGCCCTCTGGGCGGGCTGAGCCGGCCATAAAAAAAAAAAGAGTGAATAAACAAACAAAGGTTCTGAAAGAAGAAAATAAATAAATAAATAAATAAAATTTAAAACAAATACAGGAGAATAGAAAAATGATGAACTCTTTGAATGAACAATATAGGAAGAAATAGATCACATGAAACAGTTTCTAAGAGATATACAAGAAAATAAAATCTCAATCACAAGCTGGCAACACTATCAATGAAAGTGAAGATAGAATTTCAGATCTTGTGCCCGGCAGGATGGCTCAGTGGTCTAAAGCGCCTGCTTGGGAAAGCTTGGGCGGCTTCAGGGACTGCGGTTCAATCCCTGGCGCCTTGGGGCGGGCTGAGCCAGCCATAAAAAAATGAGTGAATAAACAAACAAAAGGTTCTGAAACAAGAAAATAAATAAATAAATAAAATTTTAAAATTCTTTAAAAAAAAGGAAAGAATTTCAGATCTTGAAGACACAGTTCCGCTGGTGAAAAGGTAAGAAAGGATGTCTTAAAAACAACCAGGATACAGGAAAAAAAAATTCAACACCTGCAAGATGTTGTAAAAAAGAACAACATAAGAATAGGAATCAATGAGAAAAAAGGAATTGACAGAAATGATATAAAAAGAATATGGGCAGAAGTAATAGCAGAAAACTTCCCAAACTTGAGAAAACAATTAGACATCCAGGTAACTGAAGCATATAGAACTCCAAATAATATCAACCCGACTAAAAACACACCCAGACATATAATAGTCAAGATCTCAGAAATCCAGCAGAAGAATAATATACTGAAAGACACTAGGGAAAAGAAACAGATCATATTTAAAAGAAAACCGGCAGAATAACAGCAGATTTCTCTTCACAAACCATGAAGTCAAGAAGAGCATGGAGCAGAGTGCTTCATGTCCTCCATGAAAACAAATTCCAGCCCAGACTGGTATACCCCACAAAACTCTCTTTCAAGTATGAGGGAGAAGTGAAATACTTCCATGATAAGGATCAACTAAAGAGTTTCATGATATCAAAGCCAATCCTACGCAGACTACTAACAAATATTTTAGAGAGGGACCAAAATCATGCGAACACTACAAATGGGACAAGAAAGAACACACCAAATAGGGCAACCAATTAAACAGGAGAAAAAGGAGCAAATAGTAGTAGGTAAAGGACATGTCAATCATAAGTCAATACATTTCAGTTATAACCATCAATACAAATGGACTCAATTCTCCAATTAAAACAAGTAGACTGGCAGAGTGGATAAGGAAGCAAAATCCAACACTATGCTGTATACAAGAAATACACTTAATTCATAAAGAAACTCATAGGCTAAAACTTAAAGGATAGGAAATAATACTACATGCCCCAGCACCTCAGAAAAAAGCAGGGGTAGCAATCCTATTTACAGATAGTCTGAACTTCAAACCAAGATTGATCAAATGAAATAAAGAAGGCCACTACATACTGAACAGGGAAAACTCATAAATATGTATGCACCCAACATGGGAGTATGAAATTATAAAAGACAAATCTTAATGGACGTGAAAAATCTAATATCCAATACAACAATCTTAACAGGAGACCTTAACACTCCTCTATCCCAAAAAGATAGGTCAAGCAGACAAAAAAATTGGCAAAGAAATAGCAGAACTGAACCAGATCTTGGAAAAATTGGACTTAGTGGACATACACAGAATGTTCCACCCAGTCACTCCTGAATACACATTTTTTAATTGCATATGGGACATTTTCCAAAATAGGCCACATACTAGTACCTAGGTCATGCTTAAGTATATGCAAGAAAACAGAAATTATTCCATGCATATTATCTGACCACAGTGCAAAGAAACTGTAAATAAATGACAACAGAAATCATAAGAACCCCAGAAATACATGGAAATTAAACAACACCCTTCCAGCAACCAGTGGGTTACAGAGGAAATTAAACAAGAAATTAAATATTATTTAAAATTTAATGAAAGTTCAAACACAACCTACTGGAATTTATGGGAAGCAATAAAAGAAGTTCATAGAGGGAAATTTATAGCTCTGAACTCACAAATTAAGAAAACATAACAGAAACAAATAAATACTCTTATACAACACCTAAACCAACTAGAAAAGGAAGAGCAAACAAAACCCAAAGACAGGAGGAAATTATAAAGATTAGAGTAGAAACTAATTCAATTGAGACAAAGAAAACAATACAAAGAATTAATGAATCAAAAAGTTGGTTTTTTGAAAAAGTAAATAAAATTGATAAGCCCCTAGCTAACCTCATCAAAAGGACGAAAAAAAAAAAAAAAAAAAAGAACTCAAATTCAAGCAATAAGGAATGAAAAGGATGAAATTACTATAGACCCAGCAGAGATTCAGAGAATCATTAATAACTACTTTGAGAATCTTTACTCTCACAGAATTGAAGACACAGATGAAATTAACAGATTCCTAGAAAGCTACAAACTACCAAAACTGAATCAAGAAGATATACGAACTCTCAATAACCCAACAACAGCCAATGAAATACAAAATTTAATAAAAAGTCTACCAAAAAAGAAAAGTCCAGGTCCTGATGGATTCACTGCTGAAATCTATAAGAAATTTACAGAAGACATAATCTCAATACTATTCAAACTCTTCAATGAAATTGAAAAGGAAATGATCCTCCCAAAATCATTCCTAGAGGCAAGTATTATACTGATGCCAAAACCAGAGAGAGATGCAATTAAGGAAGAGAACTACAGGCTAATTTCCCTCGTGAACTTAGATGCAAAAATCCTCAATAAAATCCTTGCCAATAGAATACAGCAAATCATCAAGAACATTATATACCATTACCAGGTAGGATTCATCCCAGAGATTCAAGGATGTTTTAATATACACAAACCTATAAATGTAATACACTATATTAATAGAGCCAAAGCCAAAAACTACATGATCATCTCATCTGATGCACAAAAGGCTTTTGACAAAATCCAAGACTCATTCATGTTCAAAGCACTACAGAAAATAGGAAATAGGGCCTTTACCTCAATCTGATAAAAGCCATCTATGAGAATCCAATGGCTAACATAATTCTAAATGGGAAAAGCTGAAGTCTTTTACTTTGAGATCTGATACAAGACAAGGACATCCCCTGTTGTCACTCCTATTCAATATAGTTTTGGAATCATTAGCTATAGCCCTCGACAAGAGAGAGAAATAAAAGGAATAAGAATAGGTAAAGAAGAAGTTAAACTACCATTACTTGCAGATGACATGATAATCTACTTGGAAGACCCAAAAAAACTCCACCAAGAAGTTACTAGACTTAATATGCAAATTCAGTAGCATAGCAGGATACAGTCAACACACAAAAGTCAGTAGCATTCCTCTATAGAGATAACAAACACACTGAGAGAGAAATTAGAGAAAAATACTTTTATAATAGCACTGAAAAAAAACGAAATACTTAGGAGTTAACCTAACTAAAGAAATAAAAGATCTATTCTATTAAAACTACAGTACTCTGAAAAGAGAGTTCCTAGAGGATTTCAGAAAGTGGAAAGGTACTCCCTGCTCCTAGATAGGAAGAACCAACATTGTGAAGATGGCCATACTCTCGAAATTGTTAGGCAGATTTAATGCAATTCCTATCAAAATACCATCAACATATCTCAAAGACCTGGAGAAATCATTGCTGAAATTTTTTAGAACCAGAAAGGACTTAGAATTGCAAAGACAATCCCGGACAATAAAGATAAGGCAAGAGGCATTACAATTCCTGACCTAAAGTTATACTACAGAGCTACTGTTATCAAATCAGAATATTTTTGGCAAAAAATAGACTGAGGATCAATGGAATAGACTAGAAGATGCAGAAGCAAATACAAATACACTCATCCACCTTATTTTTGACTAAGGGCCAAACATGTTTATTGTTTGGTGCTGTAAAATGGTGCTGTAAAAACTGGCTCTCTACATGCCAGAAACTAAAACTTGACCCAGGTCTATCGTCATGCATTAAACTCAAGTGAAAATGGATTATAGATCTAAATATTAAAAGAGAGACACTAAATCTCCCGAAAGAGAATGTAGAAAGAAATCTTGAAGACATTGAGGTAGGCAAAGAGTTCATAGACAAAAATCAAAATGCACGTTTAACACTTGAAAGAATCAACAACTTGGACTTCCTCCAGCTGAGAAGTTTTTGCACATCAAAAGAAATTACCAAGAGGGGCTGGGAAGATAGCTCCATGGGAGTAGTGCCTGACAGGCAAGTGCAAGGTCATGAGTTTGAACCTCGGTCCCACAAAAAAAAAAAAAAAAAAATTACCAACCCACACATGTTGAAAAAAAAATTAACTAGTAAGTATTTAGGGACTGGGGAGATAGCTCTGTGGCACAACATCCTGCCTGGCAAGTGCAAGTTCAAGAGTTTGAATCCCAGTCAAAAAAAAAAAAAAAAAAGTATTCAGAAAAAAAGTCTTCTATCTAGAATTTATAAAAAACTAAAAAATATTAAGGTCCTATAATTCAAAGACCCAATCCAGAAATGAGCATCTGAGATGAACACACACTTGTCAGAGAAAGAAATTCAACAAGCCTGTAAATACATGAAGAAATGCTCCACACTGCTAGCCATTCATGAAATGCAAATTAAAACAACACTTAGATACCATCTCACCCCAGAAAGAATGGCCAACCAATAACAAATGTTGGAGAGGCTGTGGGGAAAAAGGAACACATTCTCCACTGCTGGTGGGAATGCAGACTGGTACAACCATTATGGAAAACAGTATAGAGACTCCTTAAAAAATTAGAACTGGAGAGGTCAAGGATCACCGGCAAGATGGCAGCAGCTGTGACCTTCTGGGTACTGGCCTTACCTTGCTCAAGCAGTGCAGGCCTTCAGGGTGCGGGTGTCACTGATTGGTGAAAAGGTCACGTATACTAACCAGGTTTATTATGAGAAAGGCTATAGGAAAATTCGGTTTGTAGGTTGTCAGAAAGAGGTGAGTGAAAACTTTGCCATTGACCCGATATCAGAATAGCCTGTGAGTGAGGTGGGCCAGTGAGTGATCACCTGTGATGGCAGGGGGTTGCCCTGGGCCACCCCAAAGTGCACATAAACATGGACTAAGAAACAAAGTTGGGCACCTGTGGCTATGCAGCCTGAAGTTCAAGCAACACCATCACTAGCCTGGGCAGAAGGACTGCTGGGCCTTGGACAGGCTGGGAGCTGAATAAAGGGCCTGCCCACATCCATGGGGAAAAAAACCAAAAAAAACTACAACTGGAAATCCCATTCAATCCAGCTATTCCCCTACCAGAAATTTTCCCAGAAGAACTAAAAACATCATATCCTAGTGATATCTGTGGACCTATGTTCATAGCAGCACAATTTGTGATAGCCACATGTTAGAAACAACCAAAATGCCCATCATATGAAGAATGGTTGAAAAAGATGTGCTATTTTTATACAATGGAATATTACACAGCTATCAAGAATGATAAACTAGAAGACTTCATATATAAGTGGATTTATCTTTACCATATACTTATAAGTGAAATAAACCAGACCTACATGTGGAAATATCATATAGTCTCTGTAGTGCAAGAATTCAAATGAAGAAATAAAAATGGAAAGGTATAACACAGCTGAATGGAAACCAAGGACTTAAGCATTAAAGAACCAACTGACTGCAAACAGAAAAGATAGGAAACATGGCAGGAGGAAAAACATGCACTTATATACAGGATGTTTTAGATAATAGTACTAAAAACCACCAAAATATTTTTCACACTGAGGATAACACTAAAATTATGCTTGGAATGCCTGTTATTCTTGTCTTTCAGATTTGTTCTGCTTCTAATGTAATTTCAGTTACGGCTATACTCTCTGTCTCAAGTAAATGATTGGTTTACAAGAAAACAAAAAAGGGTATTAAATGAGAGTAAGAGACTACAGGATTGGCCGGCTACAATTTTGCATACACTTAGATTTCTAAATGTCTGTGTAACTGCTTTTATCACATTGTACAGGAATTTATTAGACTATCAATTATTGATGGAAAATATTGATTCCAAGTTAAGTGTAAGATGTTTGATATTCAAAAAGATAGTGATGTTAAGTTCAAGTACCTAGGTTATAGAGTAATAGTATCACAAAGCTTCTCTTCTGGATGGTTAAGAATGAAAGTTTACAGACCAAAAATTAGAGAAAAAGAAGGACTACAAGGGTTGCCAATATTTTGTCTCTAGCCTTTCAAGATCAATGAGGACTCAGGACATAAGAGATCCTGTGCTGTAACATCCTATAACTCAGTTGCTTCCCAAATTTTCTGTTCAAGGAGATCATGGGACCACACAGGAAAGTGACAGATGATGTATAGTGTGCCTAAGAAGAGTCACCTAGAGAGAAAACATTCTCTCGGGCTTTCACAGAGAGCAAACTGGTTAAGCAATGACCGTGACTCATCCAGGCAGCTGACACTGACAACAGTTCTACAATGCACTGTACATGGTTTTAAAGTAAATCCTGAGGGGATTTGACTGATGTTGGGAGATACAAAAGTTACATGTTTTATTATGCAGGTCTTGCTTTAACTTGCCCTTAACCAGGCAGCACAAAAGTTTAACCACGAGGCATAAAACATAAAGCTAGATTAGTATCTGAGCTGTAAAAGGTTTTTTTTTGTTTTATTTTTGTTTTTGTTTTTTGAGACAGGGTCTTGCTCTGCAGTTCAGGCTGGCCTTGAGCTCACTTTTGTAGCCCAGGCTGGTCTCGAACTCACACCAATCCTCCTGCCTCAGCCTCCCAAGTGCTGGGATTACAGGCATGTGCCACCATGCCCGGCTAAGCTGTAAACGGTAAATCAACAGGTTCTGACATTGCCAGTTCTGCCATTATTCATTGCAATTATGGAATATTGGACTATGTATACAAATACTTTCTCTTAGTTCAATGAGAAGAAATTTTTCGTACCAACACTGATTAGAAAAATTATCATGTATGCACCCTGTGCTCTGTATAACTACTATGAGCTCAACAATATGCATTGTACCAAAAAAATGTATATGAGGTCTTTTACCCAAGGAGCATTGAAAGTATTCATCATTATTGACTTTCTTGATGGTGGCCATTTTTTCTGGAGTACAAAAAAGAATCTCACTGTTGTTTTAGTTCTCTTTTTTCTAATGGAAAGTGAGCATTTATTTTCATATTAATTAATTTGTACTTCTGTTAAGTGTCTAAAGAAAGAAAGAAAACCATAAGAAATCTACAAACAAACAAAGAAACAAAAAAACTGTAGAGCTAAAACATGAGTTTATAGTGAGTTTCACTTGGGAGGAGGAGGGTAAGACAGGCTCTCACTTTGTAGCCCAGGTTGGTCTCAAACTCACAGTGATCCCCTAATTCAGCTTCCTGAGGACTGGGATTACAGGCATGGACCACTATGCACAAGACATGAAATCATAGAGTTGAAAATATATAATGTTAATATATAGAAACATCATATTTCTATATATTAACAGTTTCTGGGGCCCAGCCAAACAGCTCAGCAGATTAAAGCACCTTTTAAGCAGGCGCAGGAGCCAGGGGTTTGATCCTTGGGCCTGCCATGCTGGCCCCACCGCTGCAATGCTCTGAGACAGCAATTTAGACTTGGCATGGTGGCACATGCCTATAGTCCCAGCTCTTAGGAGGCTGTAAACAGGCGGATGACTATGAGTCTGATCTAGTAGTGAAACCCTGAACACCCTCTTTGGCCCTTCCATAAAATACAAAACACACACACACACACACACACACACACACACACACACACATATGGCTTATTGGAAGAGATAGAAAGGGTTTGAGGATATTGTCTACAGGAGAAGAGCTAGAACAGCTTTGGCTGTTCTGTATGAAAGATTCTGGTCAGAGCTCAGAAGACCAAATGCTGATATCAATCTTTCCTGTAAAGACCAGACTGGGGAGGTTTCTGCTGGCACTGCATTAGTTGTTGGACTCCAGATGATGTGTGTTATAGTTGGCAGAAAGTTTGTCTGCAAGAGAGAATAATGCCTGACTACTACTCCAAAGCTGCCAGCAGACCATGGCACCATCCACATGATATTGGTTATAGGCACATGCAGAATGCAGGAGTTCTTAGGTTAAGAATGCTTCCACCTAGATTTCAGAAAGCCTGGAAGGCCAGGCAGTGTGCCCCTGAGAGGGAAATGTGTGAAGCAGACAGTGACAGGCTTAATGCACAGTGGAAACTCCAGGAGTTTACCAAAGCCAGGAATGTGTATCTTCTAAGGGAAGCTGCACAAGGGAGTAAAGCCAGCCTAAGAGAGAAGCCATGGGAGCTATAAAAAATAGAACTGCCATAGAGATGGAGCCACATAGAGCTCACAATTTGCCACAGATTGCTTCAGATGTTCCACATGGAACTATATGACTTAATGTTTACCCTTCTAGATTTTGGACTTGCTTTGGTCCCCATGCTTGGTATCTGCTGTAAGCCTTTAGGAATGGTAATGTTGATGTTGTGCCATTGAATGTTGGAAGTGTTTAACTTTTCATTTGCATAGGGGCTCACAGCTAAGAGCTTGCCTTAGTTCTTGCAGGAGACTGCAGGGGCCTTAGACATTTCAGCAATGCTGAAACTATTGGGACATGAAAGCAGCTGAAACAAAAACAGTACAGTAAAAATGACTTTCATGAAAGAGAATTTCCAGAACTGTTTCAGAAAGGAGCAAGAATGATGGGATGAAGAGTGTTTAAAGTAAGGGGGGGATACTTAGAAAGGAATTAACAATAGTGATTTTTTTTTTTTTTTTTTAGTATAGGGTCTACAGGGGCTCACTACACACATTGGACTCAGAGTGATCGTCCTGTTTTCAGTCTCCCAAGTGCTGGCATTATGGGTGTGTGCCACTACGGCCAGTCTCAGTTGCCGCCATTTGGGTGGGGAAGGCACAGCATGCCAGGGATCGAACACAGTCCCTGTGCTCTACCTAAACAGTTATGTTAGTAGTGAGCCTGCGCACCCGCCGCGGGTAAGCCCCTGCGCCCCTCTGCCCCGCCTCTGCGTTCCCGCAACTAACTTCCTGTTCCAGCCCAGCCCAAACCCCACCGCTGGAAGCTGAGCCCGCATGCCAGCTGGGTCAGGATCCTTGGCCTGCCTTCCCTTTCCCCCCCCCCCCCCC
>PVJA010005256.1:0-80166 GCA_004027025.1 Myocastor coypus | reverse complement strand
AAGCCTGAGAGAATGTTTTTCTCTGGGTGACTCTCCTTAGACGCACTGCAGTTCATTCATCCCTTTCCTCTGAGGTCCCATAATCTCCTTGACCAGGAAATTTGGGACACCTCTGAGTTATAGGATATTACAGCACAGCTTTTTAAATACATAGATAACTGAATTGTTTTTACTCCTTTGTCCTTAAGGTTGATAGTGCTTTAGAGAAGGGTATTTGAAAAAATATACCTAATCTGAATTCCCAATAATACTTTAAACAGTAAGCACTTTCTGTCAAAGTACTCTAAATTTTTTTGGGGGGGTATAGGGTCTCAATATACAGCTTGGACTTGTAGTGATCCTCACGTCTCAGCCTCCTGAGAGCTGGGATTACAGGTGTGCATCACCACACCTGGTTCCAGGCCTGGCACAGCAACCCAAGGATTGAACTCAGGACCTTGCGCTTGCCAGGCAGGTGCTTATGCCGCTGAGCTATCTCCCCAGCTCCAAAGCACTCTAAATATATAAAAATGCTTTTCTTTTCCATGAAACTTCCTAAGAATGACTGACTCAGTGCTGTCCTTGGAAGACTATGCTGAGCTGAGAGGCCTAGAGAAGTAAGGTGAGCCTCGCTCTGCCCCGCTCCAAAGCAAAGGAGAGAAAGTGCTCCCAGGTTAATGCTCCTTGAGGGGAGAGGACACAAATGCCACAGGGAAGAGACAGTCCTACAAGTAGGGTGGCAGAGGCCACTCACCGGTTGTATGCAGTTGCATGCAGCTGTCAGACATGCAGTTGAATTTTTGCCTCAGTTTCATCTTCTCCAGAGCTGGGTATCAATGGCAACCGACCTCATGGGCTATTGAGAGGGGTTCACAAGCTAATGTTCACAGTTTGCGTTAGGAGTTGCTCTAGGACACACCGTGTGAAGGTTTGTTTGCTGGGCTGGATATTTCCTGGAAAGAGCAAGCTTGTGCTTATCACCCCAGACCTGGTGCTTTCCAGTTGATTGTCCCATTAATCTCAAGGCCTACTACCTAGCTGGTGAGACCAAACATTTACAGATGCATCAGGAGGAAGCCCTCAGAGATTGGAGCAGGTGAATAGGCCCTGGGATGCTGAGTCAGGTCATGAGCATAGTAGGGCAGCCAGGTCTGGTTCAGGAGATCCAGCAGGAATGGGGCCCAGGGTTTAGTCTCAAAGGATAAGTGAGGTCAGTGAAGCTAAGAATGGGCAGATGAGAAGGGAAGATGTGACTGCAGAAATTTAGCGTTGGGTACCAAGGAACAAGAGTGCACACACAGCCAACTTCATTGCAGATGTGACTGGGAGAGAATCTGAAATCATGACTGCTAGTCCATGATTAGGTTTGCAGATATCAAAATGAGGCAGAGGCAGACCATTTCCTTAGTCTTTTTCCTAAGGTTGAACTTTTTAAGATATAAAGGACTCAGGTAAATACAATGAAGGAAAGAGAATTCTACGTGCTTAGTAGTAACCCTCTTCCTGCAACAATTTTATGTTTATATTTTCCACAACTGTAAGACGACCTCCATTGTTTCAACTTAAATCATTGTACACTTTTAAATCATTACATATTTTTGTTGAGGCAAAGGACACTTCCTATATTCTTTTTTAGTCCTGTAATTTGATCATTTGTGTTTTTAACTCTAAACGATTAATAATAGTCTTTCTGCTTCTTCAGATATTCCACTTTTCCCCAAGGAGACTGAGGGGAAGGTAAAACAGAAAAATGCGTTTGTAGAGGATGTATTTATTTCCCTTGCCAATCATGACAACAACTTTAATCTACTTAGCTTAAATTTAAAAGCTGTTTATTGACTGACAACTGAAAAGAACAACCAAGAAGATGAAGGTATTTTAAAACCTTATAATAGATCTTCAGAAGTCTAGGGCCAGGTGTAATGGCACATGCCTATAATCCCAGCACCCAGGAGGCCAGGGCAGGAGGCTCCCATGAGTTTAAGACCAGCCTGGGTTTCTTTGTAGCAAGACCTTATCTCAGGAAAAAAGAAGAGAAAAGAAGAGCACAAAACAAACAATAATAGAAACAAAAAAAATTGGATTTTGAAATTTATGAGAATTAGGTTAATGGTACTTTTTAAAGAAAAGAGCATAGTGCTTTTGCTCTGGAAGCATTTGGGAGGCTTTCTAATAGTTTTCTGGTTCATTTTATCAGTGTTTATTAGAAGTTCAACAACTTCTGGTAGTTTCTTTTTTGAATTTACTGAAAAGCAGGAAAGAGGCTCTGATATTTCCCATTCTGTGAGGTCAGAACTGTTGTGACCCTCAGTTCCTTGCTTTGGGACAGGGACCCTGAATGCCTTCATCACCCTGGTACCCCTAGTCTGCACATTCTGCTCCCAAGCCACTCCTCACTAAGACACGGTCAGTTCCTGGACTGGGAGATGGCAAACTTCCCCCAACTCCCAAGGGACTTGTTTCCATTTCAGATTTGTGAACCTACCACCCGCATGCTTGCTATTTTTAAAATGCTGTCCTGGGGCCCAAAGGCCAGAGGGGTTTCTGCTGCTGCATGGGTGGGCAGATGTCAGCGCCAGGTGTCAGGGGCAGTGAAGCTGGCCCTGTGGGGTCTGATGGAGGCTACATTATCAAGACTGAGGCTGTGCATTTGCTGCCTGCTGTGGACACTACAGAGACAGATGGCCACTGTCCTGAGGGTCTGTTGCCCCAAAGCACCCCAGGGTCACTCCAGTGACAAACCTTCACTTGATACTTACACCTTTAGTGACAGATGGTTTGGTTAGGTACTCTTTCTAGGTCTCTCCTCGAGGGTGGCCAGTGTCCCCAGGTCGTGGACCTCCAAAAGGCTCCCTGGCTCACAGTCTGGCAGCTGATTCTGGCTGCAGGCACAGCTCAGCACCTGCCTACATGGCTGGGCCCCCAGGGTGTCTGTCCCAAGACAGCCTGTAGGAGGAAGAGTGAAGGGGGGTGGGGACAAATGCATCTCCTCAAGTGACCCAGGCTCTAGAGTCACTCAGAATCTCAGGTCTCCGGCATTCTGTTTAACCAAATCACCACATCCAGCCTGTGTGCAAGGGGAGGGCCAGCGTACACCACCCCTTAATGAGTGGTGTACCAGAGAATCGGTGCACAGCATGGCAAAACACCCGAGCCACTTCCTAGCTGGAACACCTTACTACCTTGGCTTTCCTGGTCTGCAGCACAAGAGGAGCAGTCTTTGTGAAGATTACACAAAAGTGGTCCCCAGTCCTCAGCATGTGCTAGAGGCAACCCTGCCGACCTTGTAATTGCACTAGGATGTAGTTCCAAGCAGGTGGCACCTGATGAATCTCAGGGTCAGTGGCTCTCGCTATCACGGGAGCAGGGTTACTATATATGGTCTGGATTCCTTGGTTTACCTCGTTTTCATGGCAGTTTCCAGATATAGGTCAGTCCTCTTAAACCTGGCCCCATTTATGGCAATTTATTTCATTATAGGATAAAGGAGTCCGACTCATGAGCCATAATTACGGCGTCTGCAGATTTGCTTCTCATACCTCAGCCAGCTAATCCTCACCTCACCCCGTGAGTAATTTTGCATGAGCACCCTGCCTTTGCTAGGATGAAGAAACTGGCATGGTGGCAAATGGCTTGTTCTAAATTCCAGTGTGGCCACAGTGCAACTAGCCTGAGAAACCCTGGGCCTGCTTCACTATGTCCTATACGCATCTGCCCCAGCCTAGTCAGCACCAGGTCAGTGACTGCTCAGCAGTCGTGAGATGATGTGGTTTAGCAGAATCTAAAACCCTTGCAGAGAAAGAAATAGCTCGTCATCCAACAGATTTTCAAATTAACATACGTGTATGCACACAAGCAAGCACATTTCATATCTATCTGTGTATACTCTCTCTCTCACCTTTCTATCATCTATCTACCGATCTATCCATCTACCATCTATCTACCCAGCTGTCTATCTTTGTTGTACTAAAGAGTGAACCCCAAACCTTCACTTTGAGCACATCCCAGGCCCTTTGATATTTTGAAGGCACAGGCTGGTGTTGAAAATGCTATCCCCTGCCTCAGCCTCCTAGAGTGCTGGGATTACAGGGGCGTGAGTTACCCCATCCGGCTAAATCAGTGTATTTTTTTACATTCTTGGGCGTGTGTATCCAGGAGAAAGCCTTGGGAACACTTCTACTGTCGGTCTGCAGGTGCCCAGGGGTTGGCTGTAGCTGGCAGATCCTGCATTTCTGGCAGGCTGCTTGGGGAAGTCAGCGTCCCTCACCCCCTCATCCCCACCCCCGCCCCTTAGCCGCTGGGGAGCGCTGTGCAGCTGGTGGCGCGGGGCAAGGGGAGGTACCGAGGGTGAAGCCGCCGCTTCGCGAGGCGGGGCGAGCCCTGCCCTCATCCCTTCGCTCCCGCCCCGCCAGCCCCTCCCCGCCAGGCCCCGCCCTCTCGGCTCCGCCCCCGGCCTCTCCTCCAGTCCCGGTCCCCTGTGGGCCACTCCCTCCGCCGACCCCACCCCTTCAGGCTCCACCCGGCCTCTCCCAGTCCAGTTTGGTGCTGCTCAAGCCACGCCCCCGACCGGAGAGGGGCGTGGCCTTCCCTGTCGCAGCTCTGCGCCCGCAGTCTCGCGGCGCACACGGACCTGGTTGCCGACGTGGGGAGCGGAGCACGGCCCGCATCCTGGTCCTCCCGCTCCTTCCGCTCCTCCAGCTCCTCCTGCCCCCGCCGCCGCGAGCACCGAGACCGAGACCCGAGGTGCAGCGGCCCCGGCCAGGTAGCGCAGCGCCGTCCCCATCCCCGTTCTTAACCATCCGCGCTGTTCCAGTCCCCGCGGCGCCGAGCGTCCGCGTCCCCGGCTCGGGTGGGCTCACGGTGGCCGAGGGCGGGAGGAGGAGCGGCGCGCGTGAACTAAGTTACGCGACTTCGCCAGGCGCGGGTAGCGGCGGCGCGGGGACCCCGCAGTCCTCCGGCCATCGGGCCCTGCTCCCTTCTGCTCACAGCCGGCTCCTGCCCAGGCGGGGGCGGGACTCGGTCTCTTCCCCTGGGTCGGGCCGGGGACAGTGGGCCTAGCAGGAGTGGCCTTCAGGCACCGCGTGCCCCAGCTGCGGGAGCAGCGTTTGCCTCGGCTCCCGCGCCTGCAGCGTTGTGCCCGCCCGCTCCTTTGTTCGCCACCGCCGAGTTACGAGGGGGTCCGGCTTCCTGCCCGGGACCTAAGACTCCCCGTCCCCAGGGAAGGAAGGGAAGCGCAGGGAAGGGAGGCCCTCAATGGCCCCAAGTTGGGGTCCCGCACCCCAGAGGGTGCGAGCGGGTGAGACTGGAAGAGGTGCGCGGAGTTTGCTACAAACCCGAGCTGGCGTCCCAGGGCCCTGTGCGTCTGCAGCTTGGCGGTGGCGCTTTGTTCGGGCCGCCGCGGAGCGTTTATTGTTGCAACAAGTTTTGCGCTTCCTGGAGTTCCAGATGCTCCCGGTGTTTGCTGACCGCGGGTCTTGATGATTCCAATGGAAGAAACGTTATTTGAAATTTGTGTGCCTGCGCCTCTGTGGTTCTCTGGGGAGCTGGGGAATGGGTAAGAGACAAATTTTATAGTGGATTTAGACACAGAGTAATTGTCTCCACTGTAACAGTGCAGTCTTAACAATTTCCCAGCAAGATTTTGGTCTGAGAGGGAACTCCCACAAAGTAGCCTTGCCGAATAAATGGGTTAGATTACATGTCATGAAGTTGAAAACCGTTTTTAGGCTGGGCCCCAGAACCCCACCCCACACTCGCCTGCTTTGCATTTTGGTGAATGAGATTTTTTTTTTTTTTTTTTTTTTTTTTTTTTTTTTCTGGTAGGGAGAGGTAGAATTAAATGTAGTGTGTCAGCATTTGTTACGTGACCCATTCCTAGATTGGAATCTAGACTCCCAGAAGGATTGGTCAACCATGGGGATTGAATAGTGGGTGTGTTTTGAATGGAGTATTCCCACCAAGTCTGTTTTGGGAGGGGGCTGACATTTCCAAGCCCTCAGCGTTGGAGGCTGGGAACACTGGTGGCAGGATCTCAAAGGGGAGGTTTCTGTGCAGAGAACCTAGCAGACTTTCTGTGGTGGCAGTCTGGTTGTACCCGGACCCTCTTTGACAAGCTTAAGGGTCCATCAGGACACGGTTGCTTCCTCTTGGCCACGTCTCAAAGGCTGTCCGCTGTGGAAGGCAAATTAGGAGCTTACTCCTGGGGGGAAAAATGCCTCCCAGCCACGAAGTGGTCATGGAAAAAGAGCTGTGCAAGCTACTGCACAGGGGCTGTCTTTTTCCTGGGGCATGTGGTCAGATGTTCAAGCCAGGCTGGACGTGTCCTCAGGAGCCATTGTGTGGAGTTGCAGTGGGATGGTGTCCAGCCGGCAGGCTGTTTGTCATTATAGCGAGCACACTGCCTTGCCAAGCACTGTGCCAGGGGCAGAGAGCAGAGGGACTTTTTTTTTTTTTTTTTTTTGGTGGTGGTGGTTGTTTTACATTGTGAACTTCCATTTGTATTTCGAGTTGTTCCCTTAAGCGTGTCTGAGTTTGTCACAAGTGCTCATGGATCCATACATGGAGCAGTGCAGGGGCTGAGAAGTCACAGCTGCTGGAGATGGGGTGGGTGGAGCTCAGCTAGCTGGTGCCCGGCCTCTGGCTATCTGGTGGGTGCCCATTGTGTGATGAGGCAATAGGGCTGGACCCCTTCTCTTCTCAGGATGCTTCGTCACTCTGTTCAAGCCTAGACTTTAGGACTGACCTTCTGTGATTGCTCTTCAGCTGCCAAACAAGGGGCATTGGCTGGCCTTGGGGTGCGGGCCAGTGGGAGGATGGTGCCTGATGATGAGGGTTGTGTTCATGCTTTTAGTATTTCTTTCCTTTTCCGGTGAGATTCTTCTCTCTTGTACCTTGTTCCCACTATGCCCAGTATTAAGATTTTAATTAACATGCTTGTAATCCCAGCATTTAGGAGGCTGAATCAGGAGGATCTCATCAAGTTCGAGGATAACCTGGGTTACAAAGTGAGCTCAGAGCCATCCTGAGCTGCATAGTGAAACGTTGTCTCAAAGAGGCCAATAAATACATGAATAAATAAATACACTAAGAATAATTATAGCTATCACTGAGTGAGTGTTGATTACATAGGAAGAGTTTTACATGCATTTGCCGTGTTAATTCAAACAGGTTGACAAAGTGGGTGTTGTCTCCAGGGCACGGTTGCCGCACAGGCCTGCTGGCCTTGAGGATGCTGCCTCTTACTGTAGCTGTGTAGGGCATTAGCAAATGGTATAGGCGAGGTCCACACTGTGGACCCCAAAGTCAGCCTCTTTTTAAGGATGCCCCGTGTAGATCTTTCAGTGATAGGAGTAACAGGTAGATTGTCTGGTTGATTCGCCCTTGATGGATTTCAGATGGTTTTCACAGGTACTCAGTCTCCCTGTGCAGTGGGTACACGCCTGTAATTCTAGCTCTGGGGAGGCTGAGAAATGGGAAGATCACTACCATTCTGGGCTGCATAGTGAGACCATGTACCAAATACATAAAATGGGAAAAAAAAATTGGGGCTGCAAACATTTAAAAAGAAGTTCTTTCAAACATAAAAGGGGTAGACTGACTAAAAGTAGCTCTTCCACAGTGTTTGACTATTTTTGGTTCTCAAGATCCATTTTAGCTCTTTTTATCTCACAGCCCTTAATAGAACCCTGCACTTGGCTCTCTGGCTGAACCCAGGGCCCGTGTCTTTTCCGAAGAGCAGGGAGGAGGGAAGGAATGCGATAGCGGAAGTAGGCACTGGGGCGGAAACCGCTGCAGCCTTAGATTTTCCCAGCACATGCACACTGCTGCCCCGGCCTTTTGCAGAAGACGAGCTTCCTAGGGAAATGTCAAGGGTCTTTCTTTCATGACAGTGCTCCGAGGTCATCAGATTTCTGAGCGCTGTGGGAACTTGCATTCCGCATCATTTCCGGGCTCTTCCTTCCCCACAGGGGCAGTGAACCAGTTTGGATGTCCCTGTGAAACGGGGACGGAGGTGACTTGTATCCTACGCAGGCTGTGGCAGACCTTGACCTAAGAGGGACTGCCAGGTACAGGGGCAGAGCGGAATTTAACACTTGGCTTCGTGGGCTGTTTATGGATTTCTCAGAATGCTCCTGAACAAGTAGAACAGTCAATATTGGTTTTTGGTGTTGTTTCTAAGAGAAGTTGAAGCCAGGGTGCTCTGCCTTAACTTGTTCAGTGGGTTTTCGGGCTCCCCTTTGGGGTCTGTGAAATCTATGGAATGGGTAGTAGTGACTTCAGCTTTCATATGCCATGAAGCTCCCCCCTACTGATAGTTTAGAGGTTTTCCTTTGCTCTGTCTGGGGAGTCCTCACCCCTCAGCACTTTCCTGTCAAACAGAGGTGTGGGGTGTGCTGGGGAGACCCCAGCAGCACCCCCCAGCCACGTGGCTGCCTCACGATTGTTGGCACACTTCTGATGTAAGTTGGTCCCCGAGTGCCTCTCAGCAGCAAGAATTGAGCTGCGTCGTGTCTCAAAGGACAGAGAGCTATGCCCAAGTGGGTGGGTGTGGGCTGAAGAAAATGGCTATGACAGCTGTGGTGACCAAGGCCAAGCAGCACCGGCTGCCAGGACAAAAGCTGAAGACAAATGGAAGTGAGAGAGTGGAAGGAACCTGGCTGTGGTTTTATTTCCTTCACAGGGCGATGGTTTGAAAGAGTTGAGCCTTGAGGTCTGAAGACTGGTCCAGGAAGCCCTGTCCTTGGAGGAGGCCTGGATCATAGTGCCTGCCAGCGGGAGGTGTGGTGCCACACATCCTGGGTCCCCTCTGTTCGCCCTGCAGGGTCCCCTCCTCCTCCCTCTGCCTCAGGCATATTTGCACGTTAAAGGCTGTCGGGGTAAAAAAAATTCCGGAGTCCCTGGGGGACGAAAGCTTCCTGTTATACAGTGTTCCTGCTGCACTACAGTATTCGTGCCTGTGTGCCCACCTTTTTCAGTCCCAGGGCTTTTGCACTGAGGTACATCCCCAGCCTATTTTTATTTTTTTTTGGAGCCAGGGTCACAGTGAGTCACTGAGTTGCCCAGATTGAGGACATTGGGATTGCAGCTGTGTGGCATCCTGCCTGCCTCATGCCAGGGTCTGTGACGCCCGAGAAATCTGTAGGTGAGAAATTGAGGCACTGGCCCGGAGAGCACCTGAAGGTGGAGTATGCGCTGCTGTGGGCCAGGACTTTGCCACACTGGGGTGCTGGTAAGCAGTTGGTCTTAAGAGCTCAAGGCAGTGCTCACCCAAGGGTACCTGCTTCCATCGTGGCTTGTTCCTCTGTTCTCTGGTGTCCAGTGTCCTTGGCTGTCTCTCTGCTGGAAGAGGTTGGCCAGCTCTGCTGCTCCGCCTTCTCAGGGTCTTGCACTGCTCCTGGGCTTTGTCATTCTTCCCCCAAAGGAGTTAGCCTGCTGCTGAGAGACTGGGTAGCGAGGCTGTATCTGTAGCCTCTACTCCTCAGGGATTTTCTGCAGGAGTTAGGGAGCCTTGGAGGCATCCAGGACATCTATCCCCAGGCTGCAGTGCATGACGGCCACTGCAGAGCCAGGCTTAGAGGAGTCAGTGGGGTTCTCAGCCCTCCATGAAGGGCAGTTTTAGAAATCAGGGTCTGCAGAAAGAGAAAATGGCATTCCTCTTTTCACTTATCAGATGAGCAACAAACAGAGCTAAAAATACCAAGCGCCTTTCCTTGATAGCCCAGGAGCTCAAGAGGAAACCCAATCTCTGCCTTCCAGGGACTCTGGGCCCAGTCTTAAGTGGATTCCACTCGCCTTGCGATTGCAAAGATTAGCTTCGCTTAGCTGTGAACCTGAGAGTGCAGCTTAGTTTTCCCAGATTTTATACTTGAAGAAAGAGCGTTCAGCTGGATTTGCTCAGTGTGTACCGGTTGCCTGGGTGGAAACAGCACACCCAGCCCCACCACTCACATGGACCGCTGATGAGTGCTGGAGTGGAAAGGCAGCTCAGTGGGGGTAGAGCATTTGCTAGTGTGCAAGAGGCTCCACCCCCCGAGCCTCAGAAAGGAGTCACTGCCCTTAGAGACTTCCTAGGAGTTTTCATGGAAGGGACAAGGGACGGTGGGACGGATTCTCAGGGATGGGTTGGTTAGTAGACGTACGCATCCTGTGGCCATGCTGGTTTCATGAAAGCATTTTCTTTTTTTTTTTTTTTTTGTCTTTTTGAGACAGGGTCTCACTATGCAGTTCAGGCTGGCCTTAAGCTCACTTTGGTAGCCCAGGCTGGTCTCGAACTTGCACCGATCCTGCTGCCTCAGCCTCCCAAGTGCTGGGATTACAGGCGTGCGCCACCACGTCCGGCTATGAAAGCATTTTCAAGCGCTGCAGCCAAAAGAGATAGCAATAGCAATCAGTGTCTCTTTGGCGCTCTCCTGTCTTGCCATAACCTTGGTTATAAGGTTCCTGCTGGCGCAGCTTCGGTCTTCCCATGGTGCCATATCTTTCTAAATCCCGTATGACCAGTCCCTGTGGTGCTGTTGGCGGTGTTCAGCTGGCAAATATGCTGGGTTCCTGGCTGATCATTTCTCCCTTAAAGTGTTCCGTCCATGTCACGGCCTCAGCCTCTTCATCTTTAGCAGTGGCTTAGTTTTGGTGAGCATTGGCTTAGGCCACTTCCTGTGGTTATTTTTCTTCAGTCTTTTATTTACTTATTTATTTGGTACATGGTCTTGCTACACAGCTCAGACTCATAGTGATTCTCCTGTCTCAGCCTTCCCAATGCTGGGATTGCAGGCATGTGCCGCCACATGTCTGGGGCGGGCATGGCTTGTGGCACTGGGTATCAAACTCAGGACCTTGAGTTTACCAGGCAGGTGCTTAGACCACCGAGCTATCTCCCCAGCCCTGTGTGGTTATTTTTTGGTCCCCATGTAGTTGATTGCAGTCCTAATAGCTGTCATCGATGGACCTCCATTGGGGCTTTTCCTGCTGTGACAAGTCAACACGGAAAGGATTCTCACTTGTCCCAAGTATTCAGGGTGTTGAGAGATATTCTTAATACACACGGATTGCTATTTGGATCAGATTCTCAGTTCATTTTGCCACTGCGGGAGGGAAACAAGCCCTTAGATGTCAATTTGCTAGGGTTCAGGGGTGTATCTTGAATTCTCATAATTGCAAAATCTCTTAAAAACCTCAGGCATATATTTAAATTCTTCTGGAGCTGTTTATATTTCACACCCTATTTAAGGTGAAACTTGATTACATTTTTGGAACTTTGATTTCAGACCCACAGGCTTTGTGCTGCTCACACGTTACAGTTGAAGGGGGCCTTGGCGGTCCTTGGGCTTGACATTGGCTCATGAGGTCACGGGGTTGAGGGGCAACTCTGTGGCTGGAGTCCAGGACACACCCTCTCACTCAGTTTTCTGTCTGGGGCAGGGTCTCGCCTCTTTCTAGGCCCTGATCTGGGTGGATGCTGCCATGCTTGCTGACAGCGTTCTCCGGTGCCCTGAGGGCCTGCAGGGTCCCCACCTGCTTGCTGGTTCTCTGCGGCCCTCACATTCATCCAGGCAGGCCCTTGCTCGCCTTGGCGCTCTCTCCCAGCAGCCCCTGTTCTGCCTCTGACTCTAAAAGGCTGGGCAGCTGGAGCGCTTTGTTCAGTGAGAAGTCAGCAGTCTGGGAATTAAAAAGTGCATCAGGTCAGTTGATGTTGGCATAAGGCAGGCTTCCGGGGTGAGGCGCATGGTGGATTTGCGGGGTCATACAGCATTTAAAGCCAGCTTCTTCTCTGGATGACGTCTCATGGCCTTCAGGACCACACGTCCAAGAGCAAGTCACAGTACTCACATGTCCTGATTTATGTCACCATGGGAGCCTCTTTCAGGGGCTGGGGGATCATGTTGACACAGAGGTGTTGTCAACCCTTCCTTGTACCATTTTAGACCCAGGACCGCCTGGCTTCCTGTGAAATGGTGCGGCCTTGGTTGTGAGCGGTGCCCGGTCACTCCCAACTGGGCCTGATGCTTTTTCGCCAGTTGTTCTGGATCTTTTCATCCCTCTGGAAGCTCCTGTCTGAGTAGCATGCCGCCCTCATCTTTTCACGCCAAGCTAAATTCCCATCTCCTCTGCTAGTTTTCCCTAGGTTGTTGCTCTAAACGTACAGTGCTTCCTGTCTGGCAACTTAACAAAGATGCCTGAAATACGGTAAAATATTGAAAACAGCACTATGCAGGCACCAGAGTGAAATCACCCCAAAGGCTGTTGTCCATGTGTGCCAGTGGGTATGTCGCCTAGGCTGCCCTCTCTGCACCACAGGGTGAACTTGCCCGTGGAATCTCCGTGCTCCTTGCTTATGCCTGTCTCCACTTTTTTCCCTACTAGAATTGCATTGAATTAACAGAAATCCTGAGAGCGCTGGTATCTGTATGGTTTTGTGGCTTCCCACCGGCAGACCTGGGGCAACCGGTTGGCTTATTTAGGTTTTAAAATTTTTCCTTGGTGAAATTTGACATGGAATTTTTACATGTAAAACTCTTTCACACCTTTGGGTAGGTTTGTGCCAAGATGCTTTATGGCTTCTGTGGTCCTTGAGAGTGGGATGGCTTGGTTCGTTTCTTAACGGGCTGATGTCACGGGTGATTCTGTATTGGTTCTTAAGTTTTTCCCATCGATCAGGTTCACGTCTAACCCTGCATTTGCTTTGGGCTCCGCAGGTCAGATGGCCTTGGTGGAGCATGTTTCCGCAGCATCACACTCCACTCTAATAGTTCTGTGCATGGTTTTAGAAGGAAGGGGTGACTTGGAGTTATTTGAATGTATTCACTGATGCGTTCCTCAAACACCTGGGTGCCAGCTATGTCCCCCAGGAGGTCTGCCACTGGGGTTCAGGGGAGCCCTAGGGGAGGCATGAATGTTGGCGTACGCAGTGCCTCTGTGGCGTGGCTGGAGCATCTCCAAGCCGGCCCCCATGGGGCCCGCAGACGGCTCCTGTGCTTTGGCCTGTGAGTGCTCTGAATTCATGATGGCGCATGGCAGAAGTCACACTGTCAAGCACGCACACTGCCCTGCACTCTTCGCCCAGACGAACAACGTAGGGAGTTGCTCTGCAGGTCGCCCTTGCCCTGTGCTCACCGGATCTGCAGCCGGTGCTCTGGGATGGAACTGCACTGTGAGATCCTCCTGCAGGGTGGCTACGTTCGAGGCATTTCCGGCCCGCGGGGGGCGTGGCCCTGTGCGAAGCTAGGAGCACTCCATTCCCGCTGTCACCACAGGAGCAGCTTCCTCTGGCCCCAGAGAGAAGACCCACAGGGCCCATTCGGTGCCATAGTCCTCTTTGCCCTCTCCAAACGCACAGTGAGGCCAGGTATCCGGCAGGGTGGCCGTGCTGGCTCAGACTGCGGGGTGCAGCTTCGCTCTTGGAGCAGGAATACCTGGGCCTCCCACGGAGCCGAGTCCTCCGTGGGGAGGTCTGGTTTGGAGACTTTTCTGCTTGAGTGAGATGGCTGGTTGGGCTTTAGGAAGCTGTCACCAGTGTCACTAGAGTGGACAGACACATGCTGCATCTGCCTGTTTCCCCGTCTGCACAATAAGGGTAAGGAGAGAGGCTTTCTCGGTAGCAGTAAGAACTGGATGCGCTGACACAGTCTGAGAACACGTGGGCCTGCAGCATGCCTGCCCTCAGTGCAGCCGTTACACTGCGCAGTCTTCCCTGGGGATGCAGGCTTGGGGTCCCTCCTCCTCCCTGCCCCAGGTACCCCGGCCTGTGGGATCCATGCAGCGCCCATTCTTGATGACCGATGTGGGATTCCAGGCACTCGCGTGACAAACACTAGGAAGGAAGCGGGCACGGAGAAGCAGCAGAGGGCTTCAGGGTGACGGTGTGAGGTAGTGGGAAGGTGACCTGTGTTGACTCCTTAGGGAGGTGAGGAGCACGCTGAGGTTGGCAGGTGTCCAGGTGTCCTCGGAGGAGGCCGGCGTCCGATCCCAGTCCCATCCCCAGGGGTGGAGGGCTTTCTGCTTTGTGCTGATAGTTGGCAGTAATGCAACAGCTTGAAAACTTTGTGGCAGAGGGTCCCCTGCATCACAAGCTGAGGATGCTCCTTGTGAAACGCCTCACCCTTTGGGCACTTCGGCTTCTTCCTGTGTCCCTTGACACGCACCTCAGGCCCTGTGTGAGTCCTTCCTAGCCTTGCTGCTCACCGCTTTGCACCCCAGTTCTTCCTCACGTGCTGACCTGCAGAAGTGGTGCGTGCATTTCTTCAGAGACAAGTTTGATGTCTTACTTTTTTTTTGTGTGTGTCTTTTTGAGACAGGGTCTCGCTATGCAGTTCAGGCTGGCCTTGAGCTCACTTTTGTAGCCCAGGCTGGTCTCGAACTCGCACCAATCCTCCTGCCTCAGCCTCCCAAGTGCTGGGATTACAGGTGTGAGCCACCACACCCGGCTTGATGTCTTACTTTTAATGGTAAAAATAAATAACCTTTCACCCTCAGAGAGCTGAGCAAAGTTGCCTTTTTTCTCCTCACATCTTGAATTAATTGGTTAAGAGATTATCAAACCCTGGGGTGTTTGGGTCCTAAAGGCAGGGGGATGTCAGGGCGTAGGAGACCCAGGGGACAAGAGGAGACCAGGGCATGCCAATGCTCCGTTTCCCCCTTTGCTTAGGATTATCTGTGCTCCCATCTTGATGTGCATCAAGATTCTTAAACTTTTCTGAACTGGAAGAACAGAATTCTGGAAAATTCCTAAAACATACTTTGTATAATGAAACCATGTAGAATCTGGCCAGTTTTCTCAAAAACTCATTGATTTTCATGCTTTTCCTGGAAAGTTCTGAGGCTTTTCCGGCATATCCCATGGCCCTTGGGTAATTTCGAGAGGAGACATGGGCTTTCCCGCACACTTTTATACCTTCAGCACCTTATGCATGAGCAGCAGATCTCCGGGAACATCTGAGAATAACCCTGCACAGGTGTCAGCGATGGTGCGTGGCAGGTGACTACAGCCCTGCCTGGCATCGGGGAGCAGCTGCCTACTGGACAGAGAGAGCCGATTTTATGGCCTTACTGAAGGGAATTGAGAGTATTTAAACAGAAGCAGTGCGGTGCCCCATTCTGTGTCCCATAATGTGTCTTGTGTTCCGCCTCTAGCTAAGGCGCCCAGCTGGAATGTAACCTTCACATTTACGGGAGCTTTCTCCAGTTTGCCAAGTCTGATGCAGTTACAGGGATCCCTGCAGGAGATGTGTACATCAGAATCCTGCACACCCCTTGTGAGTGGCTCCAGAGAGGTTTGCACGTGATGCCCCTTAGGTTCATCACTGGGATAGCCGGCTATTGGCATGGCCTCCTACACATGATGCCCTACAGGAAGGAAGTTGTTGGGTATAACCTGGGCATGGTAGGGGTATGGGACTCAAGAATATTCCAGCTATACGTGGTGTGGCGGCATATGTCTGAATCCCAGCACTTTGGGAGGCTGAGGCAGGAGAATCGCAAGTTTGAGCTCAGCCCGGGCAACTTAGCTAGACCCAGTCTCAAGAAATCAAAAGTGCTGAGGATGTGACTCAGTGGGAAGATCCAGGGTCCACTCCTGCCTCCTGTCAAAAACAAAAACCAAGGGGAATAATACTAACCCCGTCAGCTTGTCCTTAATACTAGGTGTCATTGGCCATCTTCAGAAACAAGCCCAAAGGGACAGGGACACTGCTAAGGGAGACTGACAACTAAAGACAGTAAGACCCTGTCTCCACAAAAGCTTGGACATGACTGTAGCTGGCCTAAGGGAGCAGGCTCAGAGGGATCTTTTTAAGCTCCATTTCTCAAACTTCCTACAAACTTTGTAGCACAACCTAATGGAAAGAGATTTGCATAACTGTGTCCCCTATGATGGCTTGGTTAGGGGACACATGGGAAGTGTCCTGGGGAATCCCAGGACCTCCAGCTACCAGCGCACCTCTCTCTGCACCCACCACTGAGCCAGCACAAACCCCCACAGAGTAAGCTTCCCCTGCACCCCGATTACAAGTGGAGCCCTCGGAGGCAGCAGCAGCTGCCCGCCTGCAGTCCCGGCTCTGACGACACCTGCTGTAGGACCCACCCATGCCGGTGGGGAAGGAGCTGTGGCTGAGACCGCGACTGCAGGCTGGACAGCACATGACGGAGAAGGTGACACATCTTAGACACGCATCTGACGTGATAGGCCCATGGACTGCGGGTAAGGAAAGCCAGAGAAGAGGTCGGCCCCTTCCTGGAGTTCATGAGATACAGAGCAGGTCACCTTGGAAGGTACAAACTTACAGTGATCCTCCTGCCTCAGCCTCCCTGGGTGCTGATGTCACAGGTGTGTGCCACCACGCCTGGCCTTCCTGAGCTTTTTATTTGTGTGTTTTAAAATATAATCGTAGAACCATGTCTTTATATTGATGCTTAGTTGTAGCAATGTCATTCTAAGTTGACGTGTGATTTCAGTACATGTGACATTTGTGTGCAGTGTGTGATGCTATCAGATACATTGCCTCCAGTATTTATATTTCTTTGTGTAGGGTATGGCAGATAGTTTTTGAAAGACGTTTTAGAGTTGTATGTTATACCACTGGGTGCCATAATTTTTGGAACTATTCCAGTATTAATGGGCATCGGGGTTGGCGGTTGTAAATTGCGCTCTGGGCAGGAACCCCTGGGGGCCAGGGGATATTAGGAGCGAGAATGATCAGGTCAGAGACTGTCGTGAAGACTTTGGTGCATTTATCCATCGGCCGCGCCCATCATCTTACCCCGAGAGCGTAACATGAGGACTCTGGGTGTGCACAGAGTCATGGTTTCTATCAAGGCCCTTTCAATGCTGTGGAAACCGCCTGCTAAGTGTGATGTTGAGTGCAGCCAGTTTAGGGGAGCCTCTGGGATCATTGTGAAGGATTTGGGGGACCGTGGAGGAGAAGCAGTCTGGAATACTGCCTGTCATTCAGAGCTGGTGAGTTCAGTTGTGACAATAGCAAACCCAGGACTCCTGGGGACAGTGAGCAGTCGGTCACCCATGCCACGCTGCGTCTGTCCTGGGTCCGGAGGTAGCTGTGCTCCAGGTTGTCCTCTTCCATGCTCCTGGACACAGGTGGCAGTGGAGTGGCTTCCTTGGGGACAGCCCAGATCCCTGCCCTGGGGAAGGGCAGCTGTGATGCCCTGATGGGCCGCACCCCTGAAGTTGGCAAAGGGACCTGGGGCAGGACTGGGGGGGTAGTGCTGGGCAAAGCCAGGGGCCTCACATTGCTTTGCAGAAGTCTTTCCATCCGTCCTCTCCCCTCTTCAGCATGGTCCTGCTGGCTTGACTGTACCATGGAGCAACTTGTGCCACCATGGCACAAATGGACCTAGCACTTTCATCAGGCTTTTACTAAGCCCCAGCTCTGTTCCTGTGTCCGCTTTGCCATGCTCATCGCGGTGCTTTGACAAGTAAACGCTCATCTGAATTCCTCCTTCTAAGGCAGCTCAGCTGTCCCATGGGAGCTCCCGAGTGACGGGCTCTGTGGCTCTTAAGTGTTTTCTCTGCCCCTCCGGATCGCAAGTGTCTGGGAGGCAGCCCTGTCCTGCTGCCATGCTCTGGGGTACGGCTGTCAGGTCTGAACAGAGCTGTGGGCAGGAGAACGCTCAGCACCGCTAGGCCTGCAGTCCAGTCCTGCCTGGAAGCTGCAGCCCGCCTCTTCCTCCCCACCAGATAGTGACCTAGTTTCCCCTTCTTATCTGCGTGCAAAGTATTTGTTGGACTTAGTGTGTTGTCCCTGTCACAGCGAATGTTTGTCTCTGCCTTTCATGTGAACTGAGTGCTAACAGGCTGGTTCAATCAGTGGAGAAACAATGGGGAAGCGGAGCTGGTAAGCAGCTTTAATTTCTAAACCACGGGGACCTTTCAGGGCTGCCGTTTAGAAAGGACTCTACTGTTTCTCTGTGTTCCTAAAAGTAGAACTGCTTTAGGTCAGAATTGTAAATTTGAAGTTTTTATACCTTTTAACTTAATAATTTATAGCCTAATGATGTGTTTAGAATTTTTTCTTTTGATAAATTACTTGGAGGAGGAAATGAACTTTCCTTAATCAGGATTTTATAATGTAGTTCACTGTTGAGGTTTGTTTTTTTTTTTGTTTTATTTTGTTTTGTTTTTCTTACTAAAACTTCCCTTGGAAAATCTGTCTTGTAGCTCCATATGTGGCTAAACTGATTAACTTTAAAAATGGTTTTTAACTGAAAAAAAAATTAAGTCTTTATTTATTTATTTATTTGGTGCAGGGTCTCACTATGCAGACTCATAATGATCCTCCTGTCTCAGCCTCTCCAGCACTGGGATTACAGGCATGCGTCACCATGCCTGGTTTTGGTGGCTGGCATGGCATACTCAGGGATCTAGAAGGGTCTGTCATGGCATGTGGTACTGGGGATCAAACCTGGATTCTTGCGCTTGCCAGGCAGGTACTTAGGTTTCTGAGCTATGTTCCCAGCCCAGGTTTTTAAATTTTAGTAATACCATATATGTTCTGAATTAAAGGCCAGAAAAAAGATATCTGCACATACCAAAACATGACATAACGGGTAGTTACCTGTAGACCTTTTAGAGATATGCGGAACTGACTTTCAAATTCACTTACCTCACTTGTGAAGTTTGTAAACAAACTTTAGTGCACATTTCATGTGTGACTTAAAAATGATTACCTAGTTAGGGTGTGCCTTATAGGTGGGATTGTTGTTCTAATTCTACATTAGAGATAAGTAGGAACTACATTGCCTTTGATTTTAAGTAATACTTCCAACATTAAGTCTGCTTCCAAAGCTAGTGTTGATGGCACTTTAGCCAATTTTTGTGATGCCAGGCGCCCCCCTCGCCCAGCCCTTTAGCTGTTTGCTTGAGAAAGTCTTTACAATGACAAAGCAGTTTTGCTGTCTGAGTTTACGTCATCAGGGCTTCGGGTGCTATTTTCTTTGGTCACTCCTCAGCTAGTGGGTGTTCGTTCCTGAAGCCTTGTTGTGTGCATGGTGACATTTCTTCTTGCATTTACATAGCCTAGGAGACTTGAGTAGATAACTGAGGAAGCTTCTGAGCTTTTGTACTGAGGAACTTTGCTCACTCAGCCCTGTCCCAGGGCAGTGCTGAAACCCTACTGTTGAGGAAGGCATAGCGTTCTGCTCTTTACTGTTTGTGTTCCTTAGTTTGTAACCTTTGTCTTCATGACTAGACAATTTGGTGAAGTAGCCAGGGCCATTTTGCAGTTAAGCGTGGGCCTCTTGCGAGTGTGTCCAGGGCACAAACAGCTCTACTCACTGTGACCCTGTTCCTTGGCGTTGCATAGGGGGCTGTGTGGTTAGACTTCGTAATAGTTTTCAGCGGTGGGTGTGGCATAAGGAGAGCCCCATTCCTTTGCCTCTGTGAAGATGTCAGTACCAGAGAGTCCTTGTCCCATGGACTGGCATTTGCTGGCTTTTTGGTTGCTAACGTTCTTGAGAATCCCAGAAGGAAGGAGCCCAGTCTTTCTGGAATGGAGCGATTCTTTTCTTGGAGTCAACAATGGTGGAAACTGGGGCAGGATATTAGGCGGTGTGTTGTATGCTCTTCTGGAGAAACTGAGGCTTGGAGATGGAAGTGGGGGCTCCCTTGAACTGTGCCTGAAGCTTGACTCAATTTGGAGAGAGAGAGACTGCAGCTGTCATTCTGACCCCTGCGACATGTTGTAGGACGCAAAGGCCGCCACGTTGCATAGCGGCCCTGCACTGCCTGGGATGGGAAACCCTGCTGGTTTCCTACGTACCATGCGTCTCTCCCCTTTAACTGCAGGAGCGCGTTCTAGAGTGACCAGATGTCCTCACCAAGCGTGAGGAGAATGAGGGCTGAGCACTGACGCTGCCTCACTTGGTGTGCCAGCCCGAGGTGCTCGGGCAGTGGGCAGACCAGGGACGGAGAGGTCTTGGCACGCGGAACCAACCCATCTGGGGCCCTGGATGAGTCAGTGGCCCCACTCGGGCGGGAAGCTGGCTGTGTTCAACTTTAATGAGCGCCGGCGATTCTTGCCAGCTGCGCCCCTGTGCCCCGAGGAGCTGTCCAGTGTGTGGGGTATATTGGAGCGGTTTGCCTCCACTCAGAGGTTCCAATGTCTCAGAATTGCCAATGTAAACTACATTTGACTTCTTGGAAATAATTTCTTTTTTTAATCTGCCTTGAGGGAATGAATTGAGAAGCCTGTGGGTTATAATTATCCCATTCCCTTGCTCAGCTGAGTTGGTATTTCTGTGTAAAACTAGTGGTTTGTAGTTTCTGGCTACCTTGGCCCACGGGACCCATATCCCTTCAGACATTAGCTCATTGATTCTTGTAATATTCAGCATGTGGTGTGTGCTATGACTGTTGGTCTCCTGGCTGTCCCTCTGGACCCTCTGGGGTTGTGGCAGGTGAGGGGTACCACTGTAGGGATGTGGGGCGCTGGCGAGACTTTTTGATTAGGCCTCGGAGAGTTGGCTCTTTCTGAAGCTGCCATCCGTGCCCTGATTGTGCCAAACTTTTTTTGGGAAATGAGTGTAGGGCAGTGGCGTGGTCATGTCCTAGAGAAGGTCTGATGGCCATGAGGCCTGCCTGCAGGTTGGTTTCCTGGGCACCCCTGCTGGAAGGTAGGGCGAGCTCTTCAGGGTCCGACAGAGAAGAGGCGGTCAGGGAACTTGTCTCTGGTGAGTTCAGGTTCCCAGCCAGGCTGTGTTGCCATCCTGTGGAATAGGTGCTGTGACGACTCAGGCTATAGCTCAGAGACTGGAACTGCAGAGGTGCGCTGCCTTGGATTTGAGCTGAATGGTGGCTACAAGACACCTGCTCGCCAGAAGAAGCTGCTCTTGAAAGTACACTGGGATGTTGGGGAGAGTCTGGCAATTTAGGTGTTAAATCAAAGGCTACACAGGTCATCTGAGAAATGTGAAAGACCATTCTCCAACCAGTCATAGCTATTCATCCTCACCCTGGCTCTTGTAGAAATGAGATGTCTGATGGCCCTGGGGCTGATGGTCACTGACAGCAGCAAAAGACTTTGTCTAGGATCCTTGTTTCTGGAAGATTTTGTTCTTATGCTGAAAATCACCAATGGTAGCTAATGGCCCAAAATTTTTGATGTTGTTATTCCCCCCTCCCCCCCTTAACTCCAAAATCCTTCTGATTATATTAGCTGATATTTGTGATACTCAGTATTTTTCTACAATTGGGGGAAAAAAGTTGTCTTCTTGTCACTTTGTGAATTATAAAGCCCTTAGGTGTTTCCAAATCCTTTTTAACAGGCCTCAGCCCTGATGGAGGGTGTGTGAGATCCTAGTTTGTGGCTTTTGTTTGTAGAGCCAGTCTTTCCAGGACTAGAAGGGAACCAACCTTGGCCTTGGTCCGTGGTGCTCCCTAGCCAGTCCTGAAGAGCTCAGGCCTCAGGAAACCATCCTGCCCGTGAATTCCCTGCCCGTCGCCCTCACTGGGCTTTGCTAGGGTGGAGACGGCTTTATAGCCTGCGCACTTCCAGTTGCCTTAATCCATTTGTTTGTTTTCACTCCTGTTGAAATCTCTTTGATTCTTATTGCCTGTTAACCTAAGGTCCTGTGTCTTATCCTGAGTTTGAACACAAGAGAACAAGGAAGTCTTTGGAAATTGCCCTGTCCGTTGGGCCTTTCTCTTCGTTAGTCAGAGATGATAATGAAAGCCCTCCCAGAAGCAATCCATTAAATAGTCTTAGGAGAGAGCCAGTGACAGCGAGGAAGTGCGAAAACTCTTGCTGGCTAGTGACTTGAGCAGAGAAACAAAGGATCAGAAAATGGTGTAACTGTAATTGTGAAGTGAGCATCGTGGGTGGACACGTGTGGACCATGAGGGTGCCGGTAGGAATGCAGGTTAAGGGCCTCAGCCTGCTCACACAGCTAGGCCGGCCCGCTTTCTCCCATGCTTCGGGCAGCCCTGCAAATACTGTGCGGGTCAACACGGCCCACTGGTCCTGTTGTTCCACCTGAGTAAAGTGAGCTAAGGAATCCAGGCCGGGCTCCTCTTGCTGTTTTAGTTTGCTAGGTGCTGGACAGGTGTCAGGTGTGCTGGTTCTAATGCAAGCCTGGCTTTCTGACCGTGCTGTGCATTGGAACTGGACTGGGAGGGCGGAGGTGGGGGACGAGACCAGATTGGGGGGGGTGGGGGCGCAGGCTGCATCTCTCCAGTGTGTGCTCAGTGTGTTCTCTCTGCACCGCAGTGCCATGTGCCTGCCGCTGTACCCAGGCTGCCTCCCCAGGGAGGAGCACACACGCAAACTAGCGGTTGTGAGGGGAGGTGTGTGGCTGTGTTGGTGTGCCTGGTGCCTGGGCACTGCAGCCTGCCTGGCGACCACAGCCGGCACTCCCTGCTCATGGTGAGGGCGGCTGGGAAGCTCAAGGTCACCACACCAGCCCAGTTGGTCCCTGGGGTTGGCTTTCTCACTGTCCCTGGGGCGGGGGCAGAGGTTCTGAGAGCTCCGGCCCCTCCTCCTCTTCTGATAAGGGCATTAACCCCATTGTACCCCCTTTCCTATGTGTGACCTCATCTGAACCCAATTCCCTGCCAAAGGCTTTTTGCCTCTGTCACATGCGGTTAGGGCTTTGATGTATGACTTTGGGAGTGACATGAGCTCAGTCCTGACTGCTGGCTGGCCGTGCTGAGGAATGACTTCCACTCAGGTTTAAGTCAGGGGCTCTAGGAGGGTCCTTTTTGATTTATTGCTGTCTTCATTCTTCGGACGGGGGCTTTCTCAGCAGCAGTCTGGAAAAGTCCCACATGATACTCACTTCCTGGTTCTCTCTGAGCTTCTGTCTCCCGTTCACACTGCCTGACTGGAGTCTGTCCTGAAGCCAGGTTCTGGGGAGATGATATTGTCGGGGCCTCAGGGTGGTGGCCAGGTGAGGTGCTTTGGGAGGCCCCTGGAGGTCTCAGCATCTTCATGGGCTTGGCCTGTGGGTGGGAGATTTCCCAGAGAGAGAGAGACAGAGAGAGAGAGAGAGAGAGAGAGATAGCCAGGAAGGCAGGAGGTGGCTTGTGGGCTCATGGCTGCTCCTCCAAGGAAAAAGTTTTCTTTTTTCTCAAATTTTGGTAACGTATATATACAGCATACATTTAGCATTTTAAGTGTACCAGCTCCTGGGAGCTCTGTCCACTTGTGTTGGGCCAACATCACCACCCTCCTTTGTCAGAGCGTGTCACCACAGAGGCGGCTGTGCACCCCTCTGCAGCACCCCCTGTCAAGCTGCCCCCATTCTGTCTCTGTCTTCATGGGCCGGGTCATCCTGGGTGTGTCCTACTAGTGCAGTCAGCATTGGTCCTTGTCCTGCCGGACACTCCTCGCAGCACAGAGTCCTGAGTGTGGCAGCGCAGGGCAGAACTTTTCATTTTAGGGTTGAATTTCATTCTTTCCCCTGTGTCAGCCCTGCTTGGTGTACACATCCATGCCCCGGTGGACAGTGGGGCTACGGCCCCCTTTTGACTGTTGAGATAATGCCGTTAGGAGCAGGAGTTTATAGATATCTATTGGGATTCCGTTTAGCTACTCTTGAGTGTCTACCCCCAAGCGGGAGTGTTGGCTCTGTATTTAATTCGTGAATTCACTCAAAGATTTGCTAAAGACTTGGAATATTGGCCGCAAGGCGCCCAAGCACTATTGAAAGGTTTGAAGTGGAGCACTCTAGAACCAATCGATTTTAGAAGCAATCTTGGCTGTGGTGGTGCCTGGAGAAAACAGGGCGGGGGAGGGGCTGCGGGGGTGAGATAGGGCAGAGACCACTTCCTGTGCTGTTGGGGACACGGGGGTGCCTGTGCCTTAGGTGCCACAGTCAGCGAGACAGGTTGGAGGAAGTGAGGAGGTAAAAGACAGCAGCCCAGGATGAAACCTGGGCTGGGACCGAGTAGGTTAGGAGCGAAAAGTCTTCCTCCTCTTCTTCATCCTCCTCCTCCTCTTCTTCATCCTCCTCCTCCTCTTCTTCATCCTCCTCCTCCTTCCTCCTCCTCCTCCTGCTTTTCAAAACCCTTTTCCTTCCCCTTCCTCTCCTCCTCCTCCTCTTCCTCCTCTTCCTTCTTCACCTTAGATGGATCTCAGGACCATGCACTTGTCAGGCAGGTACTTAAGCCACTGAGCTGTTTCTCTGGGCCACTTTTTTCTGTTTGGTGTGAGAGGTAGAAGACACAGATTTCAGGTCTGAGAAGCTTAGCAGGGATGTCGAGAAGCTTGGTGGGCCCACTGCTGATGAAGTGAGCTGGAAATGTACTGGGGTAAGGCCGGGAGAAAGGAAGCTAAAGCTAAGGACGCAGATGGCCATGCAGTCTGGCTGAGTTTCCAACTGGTTAGGGGCACTGTGGGTGCGGCATTATGGTTCCTGATTATTATTTCACATCCCTACCTCGAGACCAAAGCAAAACTTACAAAACCAGAAATGATGGCTAACGGGTTATTTAAAAAAAAAAAAAAAAAGTTTCAGAAGGATCCCAAATGGGGAGGCCCGGAGCAAAATGATGTTGAGCTTGGTTTCTGTTCTTTTTGCTCATCGACATTTGCTAATTTTCTTTGCAGCAGTGCCCATGTATCATTTTTCATCATTGGATCTTTTGGGATGACAGAGGGGGCCTGCGCCCCTGGCCTGTGGGGCCGACTGTGAGGTCCTGGCTGGCGCTGTGGCCAGGGGAGAGTCTGTGATTGTTCACTGTGTCGTTTTAGCACTTCACACAATCCCACACGCAACACAATACGGGACTCAATACTCTACGTGCTGGTGGAGCGGAATTGACTGGAAATTTAATCTCGCTCTGCTCTGACTTGGTGAAAGGGATGAGACTGGGCGCCTTTCAAAAGCTCTGGGAAGGAAATTCCACATTTCTCAGTCACTGGGCTCATTAGGCAAGGTACTAAGCTGTGCCCCATGGCCTTGGCCCCTCTGCTCACACCTTTGTTTTGTCAAAGGAAGGATTTGCTGGGTGGGAGTTAGGTTACTGGTGCAGCTGTGCCACGTGGGCCCCGCCTCTGACTCCAGGGTGTTTCCCAGGTCATGGAAAGCCTTAGTGATCTCGTTGGGAGCCAAGTGGCTGGGGTTTGTTTCCCGTTCTTCATTGAGATTGTTTTTGGAGGACGCTTCATTGTGGTTATTTTGCCTTCTGGTCTTTGAGGGAATGGAGGAGCGCAGCTGGGAGGACTTGCCCTGTTTTGTCACCTAGCTGTCAGATGGAGATTTGCATACTTGTCTGTCCTTTGTATTTCGCTGAACATCCGTGTGCCAGAAGCCTTGCTCGGCGCTGTTAGGGAAACAGGTGAAAAAGACGTAAGGCTGGACACAGAAGAGCCGACTTCCTAGAACAGGCGCAGAGGGGCATACATGACTGTCCTACAAGGAGGTTAACGAGGGATCTGGGGCCACACAAAGAACGATTGTTCTGGGCTGGGAAGTCCCTGTCAGTGCTACCTCTGATGTGTGTAGCACCTTTGAGAAGTCCCAGAGAGTTACTAAGCCAGCAGCGGCTGATTGCTTTCACGGGCCACTTCTGCCAATTACTTTGTTTTGGGTTCGCCGTAAAAGTTGCTTCCAGTGTAAAGTTATGCTAATGACTTAATATTAATCCTTGATGATTATTGTGCCCTGCCCTCCAATTTATGTTCCTTCAGTTAGGAGCATATTATAGTTTACACCTGTTCTTGTCTGTGCTGTTGTGAGCTTTGTGTGGAGCCAGCCCTGTGACATTTATTTCCATTTCTCTGCCATCTCTTGTGACTTATTACTATTAATTATTAATATGAAGTATTTATGTACTTTAGCTGAAGGTCTCTCAGTCTGGACAGCGGGTGGGGGCATGCGACTCAGGGCGCATTGGTCTGCGTTTTCCCGATCCCAGGTGCTTGATGCAGCTCATACGCTCAGGTTAGTGACCCGACAGAGTAGCTCTGTTTACATGTCAGATTACAGGCAGCTGTTTTAGGATGCTCCAGGATGTGTGTGCTCCCTTCTCTTCTGGATTTTAAGAGAAGTTGGAAATGAACCTTTTAATCTCTTAATGAGCATTTTATACCAAAAAAGCTTTGAGTAAATGCACCAGTATGCGTTGAAGTAGAGGCGGCGATTGAGAAAGTTCTTGCAGCGAGCGCAGGTGCGGAAGACACAGAGGCAGGCATGCTTGGCTTTTTATGCATAGCCCGACAGTGGAAGGAACAGTACAGCCGCAGCCACCTGGCCCGTGTGGATCTCCTCAGCACCCGGAGGCTGAGAGCTCACTCTGGGCTCACCAGCCACTGTTCCTGTAGCTTGCTTTCTCCAAGGCCTGGAAGAAAAGGTTAAATTTTACATGCTAATGATGATTAGCATGTAATGATGAAATAATCCATGGGTTGGGTGTGGCACTTAGCGATCTTGGTTGCTGGCAAAGTGGGAGGCTATATACGGAATTGCTGGGAGGTCGGAGGACCAGGAAGGGTGCAGACAGGTTTGGGCAATACACAGGAGGCCAGGAAGGGCAGAAGGCTGGGGACCGAGTGGAGCACATCGGATGGGTTGTGCAGAAGCCACGTTCCACTTTCTGGCCTTCCTGGGGTGGACCAAGAGCACGTCTCCCTTTTTGATCACTTCTAACCACAGCCCTTTTTATCTTGAGACAAAGTCTCTAAGATGCTAAGTGACTCAAGGGGGACTTGCACCTGTGACCCTCCTGCCTCGGCGTCTAGTAGTGTCTCAGGTGCACACCATCACACGTGGAAAGGAGGACATTTTCATCTTGAAATAAATGGTGAAACGACTGCTATGTTAGTTAGGTACTGTGCAAGCGATTAGGACGGCCCTCAGCAGAAACAGGAGAAACCAAGCCTGGGGAGAAGCTGCACCGGGGAAATGGTTCCTGTGCACACGCTTGAAAACACAGTAACAGCTGAAAAGGAATCCGATCATGGGAAAATAGAAACACCTCAAGGGCCCGAGGGAATGGAAGGCAACTCCCCCCCCCCCAGCCCCCAGGGAGATTGAGCAGGACCTTTTATGAGATGTGTGTCACTTGGGACTCCCTGCAGGACAGTGAGACGACAGCAGGGAGAGGACTGTGTGCTAGACAGCATCCCTTAGGGAGGAAAAGGGAGATACACGTCCGCTCTGTTCTGCCCCTTGGTCTGCCTGACCCGCCTGTACCCGTTCTCACCATACCAGTGTTTAGGGACAGTGGATGCCACAGTCGGCATAGTACTCCTGGGTGGCTGAAGTCGCAGTCACCTGCCCTGGAGTGAGCCTCTGCTCTCTGAGAAGATCCTCATCCTTTTGGTTTCCTTGGCCAGGCCAGCGATCAGTGCTGGGGACAGTGCCTTGCTGGGGCTGTCCAGCTTTAGCAGGTTTTGTTCTTCTTCTTACGAGTGGGGAGCTCATTACCTCAGGCTCAAACAGGCATACGTCACTGCCAGCCAGACCTGCTCAGTGCTCTAGGCCCCTTAAAAATGATGTTGATTTTAAGTATTTATTTGCTTCCGTGGATTAGTAACCGTAACTGCCTAGTCTGAAGGTATTAAAATTAGAATCCGGGCTGGGCTTCAGCTACTGGCCTTGGCTCTCTGCAGAGTCTGTGTTCTGGGTTAACAGAGTTTATCTGGGGCCAGTAGAGCGTGGAGCTCTGGCTCAGCTGCCGCATCCTCACAGTGGGCCCGCCTAGCCGTGTCTCAGGCTTCCACAGTGCCATGTTCTCCTCTCTGGCCTTCCAGACAGGCTGGGTTTCCTAGCCTCGTACTCTGGATGGCGTGCTGAGTTCTCTGATGGTGCAGGCGCAAGGTTCAAGTCTCCAGGCTATGGCTTAGCCAGGTGGTTTGCTGTGATTTCCATGTAAGGTGCCCCCCCACAAGGTCTCATAGGTTCAGAGATGGGGAGATAGTGCTTGTAGAAGCTGATTGGATCATAGGGGTGTGCATCAATCAGTGGACTGAGCCTTGGGTGAGTTCAGAGCCCGAGGAGGCCACTGGGTTCTGCGTGGAAGAGGCAGGCACCAGGGGCTGCTCTGGTACTTGTGCCTTCTTCTCTGGCTCTTCCTTCTCTTTCCACTTCCTGGCCTACATGATGAGGGGGGAGCTTTCCTCCTCAGAGGCCACACCTCCTCGCCTTCCTGCCCTGGAGCCAGCCGGCCACGGACTGAAGCTTCTGCATCCCTTAGACAAGCCAAACCTTTCCTTCTGAAGTTGTGGGTGTCAGGAGCATGTTTTAGTGCTGAGAAAGTGACCACCACAGATTATGTCATCAGAGGTGAGCCTCTTGCCCATCCAGTGCCCTCTGGTCTGTGCCATGCAAGCACTTCTTGCTTTTTGGTGACACAACATTCCACGTCCCGGTATTAGTTTTTTTCATTAGGTGACATGCTTCCTGTGACAAATAGTACAAAGTCTAACTCTGTCACCTTCAACAATGAAGAGAACTAATTGGCTTATGTCATTGAGAACTTGAGACACAAAGGGGCAGCTGCCAAGAGCAATTTGATCCAGGGATTTGTGACATTAATTAGGACCCCATCATTAATAATTCCCAATAATTTCCCTGCCCTGCCTTTCTCCATGTGTCATCTTCCTCCTGGGACCAGCCTCTCTCAGGCGTGGGGGCAGGGCTGCAGCTGTTCAAGTGTCACGTAGGCTGGTCGTACCATCAAGAGCTACAGGGGACCTTTGTCCTAATATTCCAAGCCAAAGAGGTTCAGGTTCAGTCACACCGTCCAGCCTTGAGTCTGTTACAATGGTTGGGAGATGTGTTATAATCTTAGCATATGTCACGTGGTACCTTGGAGCACAGGGTACATGTGAGTTCCGAAGAACAACGTGGATTTCCATGGCGGCCCTCGGGAAGGGAGGGTGTCTTAGTTGCTTTTTACTCATTGCTGGGACAAATACCCGACACTCAAGATGAAGGAAGGAAAGGCTTATTAGCTCACAGTTTGTGGAGGTTCCAGTCCATATTTGGCTGGCCCAAGGCTGAGTGGAACAGAGCAGAGAGCATCAGTTCATGGCGGCAAAACAGCAACAAAATGGTGGCAGAGGCAACCGACCAACCAGGGCAGCAGAGAGCACCAGCTTATCACAGCAGCAGAGCAACAGCCTGAGTCTGTCTCTCTGTTGCTCTTTATATTGCAGTCAGGCTGTCTGCCTTAGGATATCTGCCCTAGACCACATCCATAGTCCCAGCCGTGCTCAGACTGATAATCCCGTCAGTACTAAATCACATAGTCCCAGTGTCTCATGAATCAAGTCTCAATATATAAAGGTCCCTGCCCCATGACTGCATGAGGCTTTGGGGGGACAACTAGACATAAACCATAACAGAGGGTGTCTGTGTATCTGTCATTGCTGGGACAAAATATCTGATACCCAAAATTAGGGAAGGAAAGGTTTATTTAGCTCAAAGATGGTGGAGGTTTCAGTCCATGCTCAGCTGGCTCCAAGGCACGGTGGCACTCGGCAGAGGGCAGAATTTCTGGTGGCAGAAGGCAGCAAACAGCAAGAGCAGAGGAGGGGATTGGGTGGGGCGGCGGCAGCAGAGGCAGAGAGCAGGCCTTCCTTCCTGTTTGTGGGTGTAGCACGCACACACATAATCCCAGCGTTCGGTCATGAATTAACCGTGAACTTGAGCAGGCTGCCCAAGACTGCAGGAGGCTTTGGGGGAGACCCCTAGACACAAGCCATGATGTGGGGCATTGGTACTCGTGCCGACGCACCTTTTACACTCCCCTTCATCTCGTGGTTCCCTTTGCATGTGGTGAGGCTCTATCTCCCTGTTCCCTGTTAATGCATTCACAGTGCAGGTTTCTCATCTAAGGGGAACCACGTATCTGGTTTATTTCGCTTGCCCTTAGGTTTGAAGGTGCGTCCGTTTTCCTCCAAGCGACTCCGATGTGTCTTTCCTTAGAGCAGCATGGTGCTCCCTTGTGTGTCAGTTCCCCACTTCCGTTTTCCCTTTTCTATAGAACGACAGGGAGGCCCCTTCCAGTTCCGTTTCGTGTGCTTTGCTATAGTTTGGTTGGCAGAACCTGTGTTTTCTGTTTCCTGCTTTTCACCAAGTGCCCGCGGTGCAGCCTGAGTTTTGCTTTCCCCAGCGCCTGCTACCACTTCAGATTATGAGGTTGAGAAGGAGGTGTGAAAATCAGGAGCCCCACAGACTTGCCTGCAACACATTTGGAAACTGTGTGATGACAGCTTTAGGTTCAGAGCTAGATTGGCTGCTTCATTACTCTTACCTGTATCCACCCGGGTGTTGTCTTGCTGCAGCTGTTCCTATAAATAGATTACATCCCGAAACCCATCTGGGGCAGAGCATTCCTGCTCAGGCACCTTGCTTAATTGAAATTGCTGGGTGGAGGCAGTTATTTTTGAAACCCTTCTTTGGTTGACTTTACTCTTAGCCTCACAGCCTTGGTCCCTCCTCTGCCAAATTACATGTAATTCATTGCAATTTGAGCGCTTTTGGCATCGCACAAGCTTGAGAACTGGAAATCTGACTTTTGTGTTGATTTATTGTGACAAAGATTCGGCACTCACGGTGCGGTCTCCTTGCACGTCTTTCCTGGATGTTGGCATCAGCCCAGCTGCTTCCTGGCCTCCCACTCCATCCCCAGAAAGCTGCAGACACCTCCCTTTCTCACCTGTTTTTTTTTTTTTTTTCCTAAAGCAGAGCCTGGCCCACTTCACAACAAAATCATTCTTTTCAGTAGTATCGTTGTGCTTTTACAACGCCTGGAACTATTTATTCCAGGTGTAGTTGGCGTGAAATAAATAAAAAAAAAATAGCAAAACAATTCCTCTGTGTTTCTGTTCACTGCTAAACACTTCTCTTTCGGTTCTTGATCTTTGGAGAACCTTTTGGTTTTGTCTTAGTCTTCTTTTCTGGTTTCCTAGAGCCAAATGTATTATGGTCAGAGGTGCAAGATGTTTGTGGTTTGTGTGAGTTGTTAGCAATGAATAATAATCAGTTACTTACTATTCTTTCCCTCTTTTCTTTGAGACACTCAATGAAACGTGGTTTCTGTTGCCTCTGAGAGACCTGCCAGGTGTTGCAAGCTGGAAGGGAACACTGCTTCCTGAATGGCTGAGGCTTGAGCTCATGAGCCAGCCTTCCTGAGCTCATGAGGCAGCCAGTTCCACTCCCTGCCAAGGCCCCTGTGTGTGTGTTTGTGAGTCCTCTCACGCATTTGACAGCATTTAGGCAGAAATTATACAAGCCTGTGTTCTGTGTTGCTGGCACTTTGAATGGCCCAGATGAGTTTTATGTCTACATCGTGGTAATTTTAGAAAAAGTAACCCAGACAAGCACATGCAGTAACACACACTCAACTGCGTCCGCCCCGCACACGCTCTCTTATTCGGATGTTGGAGGAACCTTAGTGCTCTCTGCTGCGGTGGTCAGAATCGGAGCCCGGGATTTAGTGTTCCTCTGTACAGTGTCACTCTGCTTGAGGAGTAGGATAGGATGTGGCCCTCGAAGTGCGCCTCTTTCCCCTCAGTTTCCCACTGAGCCAGAGGAAAGCTAACATTTCTGGTCTAGTCATTGTCCCTGCACTCGATTTTGCTGGTGTGGTGGCATGTCTGTGGGAATGAGCATTGAAAATGCGAAGGTCACTCTTGGCAGGTTATGTTACATCAGCATCCACTATTTACAGCTGGTGCTGTTTTCTGTCTAAGTTAGTGAGGCACTTTCCATAAATGCAGCATTGTACATGGTGACACGGTTCTTCAGCACTACACACAAAACTCTTGAGTCATCAAAGTAAGGTTCCTAATCACTGGGACCTTCAGTTTTCTTATGATGGAGAAAACAATGCCTGCCTGATGGAGCTGCTGTGAGGATTGAATTAATTCGTACATGTGCAGTTCTTTGCTGTAGTGTATCCGCTTCCCAGCTTATGACCGGTAGTGTTAGCAGCACATGGCAGCCAATAGATCTTGGGAAAATGTGCTGAGTTTTGTTGTAGAATGCTGGTGGACGTCATCCTGCAGGAAGCAGGTTCATGTGCATTCGAGTCGGACCTTGGTATACTTGTCCCAGGCGAAGGGTGGGTTAGGCTCCTTGCTAGCAGTTGGCAGTCTCAGCTGGGGAAAGCAGAGGGTCTGAGGGAGAAGATGGAGACCGGTTTCCTAGCCGCTCTTCCTGCGGGTGGACTGCACCTGGGAGGGAACTCCAGCGTTGACCAATGGACTGCTGTAGGTTGGTGAGAACAATGTCCTTTACCTACACCAACTCCTGTCCGTCTCTCTTTCAGCCGGAGACCATGGCCAAAATGGAGGTGAAAACGTCTCTTCTGGACAACATGATCGGGGTTGGAGATATGGTTCTTCTGGAACCACTCAATGAGGAGACCTTCATCAACAACCTCAAGAAGCGCTTTGACCATAGTGAGATATATGTGAGTATGCAGGGAGGTACACTTCACACGTTGTGGCACAGGGCTGGCCTTTCTACCTCACACTCATTTTTGTTTGTTTTTCATTTCTCTGTTCCATAGAGTCCAGAGGTTCTTGTTTATCCCTTCATAGCTTTGAATGTTTGCTAACCTTCCTCTTTCAAAGTGTAGTGGTGCAGTGGAGAAAAAGGCAAGACTTCAGTTCTCATCCTTGGAAGAACCGTCCCTTCAGAGTTTCACAACTCTTGCACCTCTTTCTGCATGGCTTCGTAAGCTTGGTACAGTCTAATTATGAAGAAAAGCTGCTTCTTAAAACACCAGCCAATCAACTTTCCAAAAAGATCTGAGCCATCTTGACTTTTGTCATTAGGTGGGACTAGGACATTCTATCTGTTAAGAATATGTTCTTAGGGGCCAGCCAGATAGCTCAGCAGTCTAAAGTGCCTGCTTAGGCAAAGCGCAGCAGCTGGGATTTGATCCCTGGTGTGCCATGCTGGCCCCACCCCTGGGGCACACTGAGACTGGGCATGGTGGCGCAAGACCATAATCCCAGTGCTTGGGCTAAAAACAGGAGAATCCGATCTGTGTAGTGAGACCCTATAGATCCTGTAGACCCTGCACTAAATAATAACAAAAAAAAAAAAAAAAAAGAGTATGTTCTTGGTTCCTGGAATCATGGAACTTGGCATGTTATGTTCTAAGAGGGTACAAAAATGCAGTTGTGTAAATATATACAACAAGCCTTTGTTGCAAAAATCCTTTATGAAGGATTTTACAGTGTTACTTTGATATGTACTCTACAGCATGACTAAAAAATACCTCCGTATGTAGCCTTGAGGAGTTGGAATAAATGGTGGCTCTTGCATCCAGGGATGTAAAAGTGTGTTATTAGCTCAGCCCAGGAGACACAGCTTTGGTTACCATGTCAGCTTCAGAGGAGGAAACAGAAAGTGTGGGACCAAAGGAGTTCTAATGATTTTGTCTCGCCTTTGACCTCTCTTTTCCTCTTTAACAAAACATGCATGTGTGCATGGAGAAGAACTGGATTATTGGGACAAGTTTAATTTCCATGTCAATTCAGGGAGGAAATATAAGTAAATAAATAAAAGATAAATGATACAAATAGGGGAACATACATAACTTTGAGAGAATATATCTTAAAAAGCATGGGCATAATTGTAACTTATTACACATCACACATTCCTGTCTTAGGCTGTTATAAGAAAATACTGCACACAGGGTAGCTTGTAAATAGAAAAACGTGTTTGTCCCAGTTTTGGGAATCCCAAGAGAAGGGGCTGGTGGATTCAGCGTGTGATGCATGAATGCTGGCTCCCGCTGCGTCCTGCAGGGCAGGGGCTGCTCCGAGGAGACTTGTGCCTGTCAGAGAGCCCTGATTCTCTTCCTGTGGGTGCTGCCTCAGAATCTAATCGTGTCCCGAAGGCTCTATCTCCTGAAGCCATTCTACTGGCGACCAGCTGTCAACACCCTGGCTCTGGAGGCACACGGACACTTGGACCGTCATGCCGAGTGTGCTCTGAGAAGGTCTTCGGGTAGTGATTTCTTCCCACAGCAGTAGGCATCGTGTGGGAACTGAGCTCATCCATCCCGCCTGACGCGTGGTGTTGGAGGCGAGGGAGGTGGCCAGGAACGCGTGCCGTGTGAATCCCGGTTTTGCACTCTTAGCTTGATAAGTGGATCCCAAGCTGAGGTGTAGTTACAGCTCAGCAGTTATTTAAAATGCTGATCCAAATGGACAAGGTAGAAGCTGCTGGCCGCAGAGCAGGGAGATGGCATTGTTTGGTTTGGCACGGAGGCCTGGTGTCGCCTTGTCTCCCTGGGTACAGGTTCTGATTTCAGGTGGGGAAGCCTCCTGGTTCTGCAGCTTTAGTGAAAGTGTGGTCGGATATCAAATAAAAGACGGCCTTCAAACCAGGGGTCAGAGGTGGAGATGGGTGGCATCGATTAGATCCTAAGCTGCCGATCAGTTTCCTTTTTGGTTCTAAGGAACACAGTTCACTTTTAGAATTGAAAATAGCAGGCAGAGGAGAACATTAGATGCATTTGAATACCTGTTTTGCTGTGGCAACGAAAAATAAAACAATATCCCTTGTGACAAAATGCCAACTGTTCACATTCACGAGTCTTCAGCAGACAAAATGTCTGGGCTTCAGCCCTACATAATTTTATTTTCTAAACTATTTTTGGAATGCCCTTTCTGGATAGAAAACAAAAGCAGAAAATTAACTTTCCCTTCCAGATATTGACACCAGTGAAGGTTTTCTACAGTACTCAGTGTGCCCCGTGACATATACACCTTCATCTTGTTAACTTTTGAGCACATATCATGTAGGAGGAGAGACATCTCTGTTTTCAGTTTTTTAAAAAATGTATGTTGTAGTGTATTATCTATGATGTGATCCTGTTTTCTTAAATGGGAGGGTTTAGGACTGCACATCTGGGTGTGTTTGTGTGTCTATAAATAAAGGCTTATGAGCGCTGGGTCCCCTGGCAGGGTAAAAGAAGATCTGGGGATAGGACTGTTGCTCTTTTGGATGACTGTATTACAGGACTCAGCATATATTCCTTTGTAATTATTAAAATACTGCCTGGTACATTTGATTACCATGGTCCCAGCCCTTCAGCAAATCTATTTCTGGCACCTGCGCTCTACCGAGCCTGCTTTGCTTTTGTTCCTGGCTTGCTGCGCCGTTGTTTAGCCCAATACTCCGGGCTGAGATCAGACGACATGCGAGCTCTTACTGGCATGCATTTCGCTTTCTGTGATTTTAAAGTTCTTTCTCAGAAAAAGAAGATATAGTCAGGAAAATAATCTTTTAAAGTCACATAGCTTTGTTTTAGGCTTTGGGTTTCTCCCCCTTGGATGATTCATTCCTGAATATTGAACTGTGATTTGTGCGCTCAGATCCGTGGTTGATAAAGGGGCCTGAAAAGATAAAGAGGTTCCAGGTATAGCCACAGCCTCCCATGAGAGCCGGCATGGGTCGTGAAACTCTGCGGTACCCCTCCATCCATCTCTCTTTCCCTTCTTTCTCCATGTGTCAAGAAATAGGAGTCTGTCTCCGCTTTGCTGGCACACTCCTGAGGGGCTCCTCTGCCCCAGATGTGACTTGTCCCTTTGAATGGAAGTCACAACTCTTGGTAGTCCTGCACGTGTGGGTGGCCGACTCAGATCGGGGCTACCTGTGGTCCTCTTGCACTGAGCCTGAAGCTCAAGGTAGGAAGAAGCTTTGTGCATCAGGTTGTGCTTGGTTGCAGTGAGGTGCAAGTGCCCTCACCCAGTCCAACCTGATCTGAGCAGTAAAAGGAGCTTCCCGCCCTCGCGTATCTGGAGGCTAACCGTGGTTCTGCTTTAAGAACCCACTGGTCCTTGCAGCCCTGGTGCTCTTCGGGGAATTTGTGCATTACCTGTCTGCATGGCCTGTCTCTGCTACCTCCCTGGCTGCTGCTGCGTCCTGAAGCTTCTGCACGCTGGGCTTTGCGTTCACACTCCCTGCTCATGGGCTGTAGTCTAGGAGTGGAAAGCATGCATTCCAAGTTGGCCCTGGGGCAGCTGTGGGCTGCTGTGCCCACTTCTATCTGGTGCACCCACTTTTTCCAAGATAGATGGGCTGTGTAGAGGGGTGAGGACCCACCTGATAGATCCGTCCACACAGCAGTGAGAAGAAGAGGGGATGGGGAGCTGAGGTGGCTGCCGACTGGGAACCCCACACAAGTTTAGTATAGTGGTGTTAGGCAGCATGGCTTTATGGAGGCTGGCACTGGTCTAAAGGGTACGCCCAGGGGGAAGCCATGAGTGCACACAGGACTTCCAGGACTAATGTGCTGGTGGACTTGTAAGGGCACAGAGAGGAGGAGGTTTGTGCCATAGGTGAAGTCTGCCTGCTGTTGGGAAATTCTGCTGGTATTTCTGCTTCTAAAGCAATCTAGACTTTTCTTCTGTAAGCCAATGCACATGGCTTGATAGGAAGTCCTCTTTAAGACACTCCTTTGAGCACACGCGTGCTCCAGAAGACCTGTTCTTGGTTGCAGGCTCACATGCTGGCTTCCACCGCTCTGCATGGGTCCTGGGGTGTGGGCCTTACAGAGCCTCGAGGTCTGGGACAGTCGCAGATGTCTGCCCAGGAAGGGCTCTGGCTGTGTGGGTGGTAGGCTGGGACCTGGTGGGATGCGATGAAGGGAACGCCAGGCTGGTGGGTGACTGTTGGGATCAGAGACTTCGTTTGCTTTTCTTCTTCCCTCCCAGCAGAGCAAAGGTTCAAGCGGGGCGCAGCTGCAGGATGCACCTTGTGGCCTAGCTGGCTCTGTGCGGGGTTGGTGGCTGGGAAATACTGCCTGTGACGTTCCCAAGGGTGCTGTTCTGAATGCTTCCTGGCTGTGTCAGACCTGCTCCTGGCCGCCCAGAGACTTGCAGTCCAGACTGCGACAGTGGCAAGATTTTGTGTGGACTTTTTGTGTCGTGTTGGAGATGGCAGAGCATAGACCCCGCCACATGCAGGCTGTTTTTAGGGTGACCGGTCAGGGCTGCGGTTCTGCTCAGGAATAGGAAAGCTGCAATTAAGTTAGAACAAGGCCAGGGAAAATTTGGAGAGGAAAGAACCAAGGCGTCTGTTCTCTGACAAGAGGTATTTTTGGTGCCAACCATAGTAAATTTAGTTGTTTCCTATCTGAGTAGTTAGACAGAGAATCATCCCAATACAGAGGTCTAAATTAGTCCAATTTTAGGGTCTTATGTTAAAGTAATTTAATTTGTTAGAGTGCCTGGCTCCGAAAGCCTAGTAGAAATTGTCTTAAAGATTTAGAAATTAGCACTAGAATTAGAATCTTTGTAAGAATGGAATCACTTGTACCTCTTACCTGGTTTAAACTTTACAAAGCCAGCGAAAGCATTACTGGTTAACATTTACGTATTTATTTGAAATTCCAGACATTTTTTATTTGTAGATGTGATCATGCCTACTGTATGTGTATTCTGTATATTTCTGGGACTACTTCTGTTTGGCATAGAGAGTTACATTTTCCTTTCCTGAAGAAAACATCGCTACATAGTTTAGCGGCTTAGAGTGGCATGTTTATGCTTTATCGCCATTTATGTGGGCCAGGGGTTTGTGCCTGGCTTCTCTGATGGGTCTTACCAGGCTATCAGGATGGTGTCCAGCCGTCCGAGCTCCCAGCTTTTTCCAGTGTGAGGGGGAGTTTTTGGCAGAGGTGGGAGCTGGAGGTCAGAGTCTGGCTGTGTACTACTCCTGCTATCTGGCTCTTCTCTAAGGCTTGCCTTTTTTTTCCATTTTAAAATTTCCTTAAACTGGGTGTGGTGGTGCACACCAGTAATCCCAGCACTTGAGAGGCTGAGGCAGGGGGATCAGTGCGAGTTTGAGACTAGCCTGGGCTACAGAAGTGAGCTCAAGGCCAGCCTGATCTACATAAGGAGACCCTGTCTCAAAAAGACAACAAATAAATAAATAAATAAACAAATAAATAAATAATTTTCTTGAAAAGACTTTTAAAAAAAAATTAGCACTTTGAGCCAAATTTCATACAGTACAGGGTACATGGCCTGAAAATATAGCATTTATCTATCAGTATGACAGCCCCACTGCTAGAAGGGGTGTAAACTTCCTGAGTGTGTTCAGCATCATTCAGACCACGTCTGATTCCCCCAGGGCACTCAGGGAGGGTCCAGAGTCCTAGGAAGAGACCACCTGGGTCTGTCCTATGGGAACCCTCTGCCCATGGGAGGACCTGGCCTTCTGCTGCTCGGGAAGGCGAGCGGGGAGAACCAGCGCCATGTGCTCTCCGGCGTAGGAGGCGTTTGACATGGAGACATGGCCTCAGCAGGCCAGATAAAGCTGTGCAAAACAGTGCATCGTGAGGCCCAGGAGGATTGCTGTGTCTCCCTCTGAGCCCAGTCTAGCTCTTGGACACTTGTATATAAAAAGAGATGTTGAGGGGGGGTAACAGTTTATCAGCTACATCCCATGTAAGCTTTCCTAAAACCTGCGGTGATTGAAGAATTGCTGCTGCTTTGAATTTTCAGAGTTGAGGGTTGGGGAGATAGCTCAGTGGAAAAAGTCCTTGCCCAGCAAGCACAAGGTCCTGAGTTCAATCCCCAGTACCACTCTCACACACACACACACACACACACACACACACACAAATATTATTTGAACAATCTGGATAAGCCACATGTGTAATTCAGCTGGGTCGATAGCATTCACCTCACCTTGGAGGTCTGGTGGGCACCAGTGTGCCTGCCAAGTTCCCATCTGTGAGCCCTGGCAGAAGCCCCTACACTGCTCGGAAACTGTTTTCTCATTGGCAAGAAGGGTAACAGTGAGTGCTATGTCTTTACTGGTACCAGGTGCTACTTAAGGGCTGTACAGGCTTTGGTTCATTTAATTCTTAGGGAGTCCTTTGTGGTTCAGGGTTTTGAACAACCTTCATTTTGCACCTGCTGAATGTGAAGCTTAGAAAGGCCTTGTCTGGGGTCCCACAGTGAGTAGGAGATGGGGTGGGCTTTATACCCCTAATGCCTGGCTCCATAGTTCATGAGTTTAATGACAGCCCCACTACAGACTCCAGTTTTCTGTGAGTATTAAGTGTACCACTGTCTTAGTTACTTTTTACTCGTTGCTGGGACAAGTACCCCGATACTCAAAATGAAAGAAGGACAGATTTGTTAGTTCACAGTTACTGGAGGTTTCAGTCCTTATTCAGCTGGCCCAAGGCTGAGTGGAACAGGGCAGAGAGCATCCACTTGATGATGGTGGAACAGCAACAATCGCGACAGAGGCAACCAACCAAACAGGGCAGCAGACAGCAATAGCATGAGTCTGTCTCTCTTTATATTACACTCAGGCTCTCTGCCTCAGCCTATCCACCTTAGGCTACACCCATAATCCCAGAAGTACTTAAAACACATAATCTCAGGGATCATGGATCAAGTCTCAAACTCTAGATCAGTACTAAAAAAACACATAATCCCAATGACTCATGAGTCAAGTCTCAATCTACAGAACTCCCCACCCAATGACTGCATGAGGCTTTGGGGGGACAACTAGACATAAACCATAACAACCACTGATAGGAGAGTCTTGGCAGTTTGCAAAATCGCTGCGTGTGATACTGAAGAGCATGTGGGTGTTGGAACAAGACAATGTTAAAATGACCTGGCCAAGTAATGGAGGTGATGGTGACATTCCTGCCACGTATTCAGTTAGCACTTAGTAGAGCTGCCAGGGAACCAGGGGACGTGGACTGGGTGCTTCCAGTTCTCAAGTCTCAAGTCCTGATGCAAGAAGGAAAGTGGTGGTGACAAGAGGGTGTTTGCCTCTACCGGAAGGTGGGAGAGGTCCTGGGAGAAGATCGCTTGCCGGATGGCCATGCACTGCAGGTGACTGACGGCTGCCCTTCACCTTGGAAGCATAAGGTAGAGGACAAAGAGGAGCCATTGAGCCCAAGGGACCCGTGGCCAATTCCGTGGCCACTTTTGCAGTCCCCTCTGTGCATACACAGACATCTGCAGTATTTGTGCTATCTGCAGTGCTGGCGAATGGTCGTGAGCCCGACTTTTCCCCATCAGTTCTGCGTAGGAGGCCAGGACAGTGAGCTGGGACGTGAGCATTGTGAAGGCCTGGGCTCTTACCAGGAGTTCGCGTCTTGGTCACTCACAACCACAGTGACAAATGCAAACAATTGCCGTTCCCTTAGCCATAAAACAGGTATGGTGGTCCTTGGCGAGCTGCGGTAGAGATCCACTCTATCGGCCGACACCAGTTGGAGGGGAGCACGTCGGAGGTACCAGGCTGTGCAAACACCTCTTCAAGGTTTTAGACATCAAGGTTTTCTTTAGGGTGGCTGGTCCTACACCGTTCTCCTGTTGCTCTAGCAGAGTTCCTGAGACTGTGTTTCATGAAGAGAGTAGAGATTGATTTGGCTGGTGGGTCTGTGAGTGCCAGCAGCAGGGCCCTAGGGGTGGGGGCATCGCCTGCCGGCATCCCAGTAGGACGGAGCAGCAGGGAGGGCGTGGCCACATGCAGGTGACTGTAGGCCAGTGGGATCTTCCTAGCAACCAAGGAACTAACCTGACTCCTGTGAGAGTGACATTACCTCTACCAAGGGGGACACCTTCACTGCTTTATTAAGAGGTCTCATTTGGTTACATAGCCACACCTGGGACCCAGCTGCTGGGCGTGAGCCTGTGAGTGATTACTAGCCGTGGCAGAGGCCTGTCTCTTTGCCTGCTTCTCTGCCCTGCTCAGTCCCTCCCACTCTTCTGTTCTCTGTGGTATTCATTGTACAGATTTCATCTTCGTCGTCTTGCTCCTTTGACTTAACCACATCCTGTCATTTCTCAGGGCCTGCAGCAAGGAGTGTGCCTGTGACAGCAGACCACACTGTACTTGAGCAAAGAGCTTTTCCAGGTCTGGCGATAGGATGCATTTGGAAAATACTTGTCTCATTGCAGTTTGTTTCTGAGGCCATATGACAGTATTATATTATCCCATTCTAAAAAGGAAGGTTGCCGGAGTGATATTTTTAGCCGGTATTTCAGCGTGGCAGGGAACTCATATATAGTTCTTTAATTTATAGTCTGAGATGACTGGCAGCCCAGGAATGAAGATGATGTTATAATGGCAGTGTGGGCGTGTCTTAGGCTCGACTGAGCGCGCCCGTTGGCGGTGGTATCTCCCTCAGGACAGCTTCTGGGTCTCTCTGTGGGCCTCAGATTCAAGGCACAGGCAAGGCCAAAAGATGAACAGGGCTAGATTCTTCCTGCAAAATGAGAAGAGTTGAAAATAATGTCTCAAGCTGGGCGTGGTGGCTCACGCCTGTAATCCCAGCACTTGGGAGGCTGAGGCAGGAGGATCAGTGCGAGTTCAAGACCAGCCTGGGCTACAGAAGTGAGCTCAAGGCCAGCCTGAGCTGCATAGTGAGACCCTGTTTCAAAAAGGCAAAAAAAAAAAAAAAAAAAAGAAAGAAAATAACATCTCAGCAGAGGCAAGATGCTGGTGGCACTGGTGTGGGAGAGGCTACCAGGGGCCCAGGCAGTTCCCAGGACCCAAGGCTGTGCTGGGAGTCTGTGAGATCCGCCGGCTGTGGAGCAGACAGTGAAGACATCAGTGGGAGAAGCAGGACCAGGGGACAGGAGGATGCGCTGGTGTCAGAGCGGGCCTCCTGATCACCCAAGGACTTGGCCTAAAAAGGGCCATGAGTAGTGTCAGAGGCTAAGTAGCACAAACACCGTAAATGTGCTTCCAGGACTGGGGTCTCCCTCCGTGTTCTTCCAGTTCCATTTTTATAGTTATACATACTGGTGGATAGCTAAGTCTGTCATTGATCTTACATTATCATTGTCACCTAGGCCATTATGTACAGTTTTGAATTATGTAAAACACAAGCAAAGCATTTGGTAGACCACAGTATGACTTAATGCAAAACGGAAGACAGAGTCCCTTTTCAGGGAAACTTGCTAAGCCGTGACAGACGACAAATTGGAACCCTTGAAGCACACAATGTCTTCATGCCTTCTGATCCAGTTCCCAGGACCCAAGGCCCAGGAGGAGGCCCAGTCTGCTTTGGGCTGATAATAGCTCCTTGTCCTCTCTGAAGATTCCCACCCGCTGGCGTCCCATAGCCTTGTCCTCCGTGTGCTGGGAGTTTGCTACGAGTTTCCTTCCAATGTTGCTCCCATGCACACGTCGTCATTCTTTGGGGCCTGGGCACCGTGAGCGTTTGTAAGCGTAAGACTTGGCTGTGGCAACACTCATCACGTAGCTGGGGCGTTGGCAGATTTCATCCAGGTGGCTGAGTCCCAGTTTGGTGTTTTACAGCGGCCAGTAGATAAACACGGGGCCACACCGACCTGCGAAATCCCAGCAGGCCGTATTTATGGGACGTGCGGTGGTGTGTTTCACACCTTGGCGTGTGGTTTCCTATAATCCTCTAAATTAGATGAGGGAGGTGGAGCGTGCTTCTAAGCTTCCCATTCCCTGACAGGCTTGGTGAGGCTTCCTGTCTCTGACCATTCTGGCTTGCTCTCAGAACTTTCTTCTTAAGCAGGAACGCGTTCCACCGTGTGTATCTGCCACACTGCCCTTAGCCGTTCATCTTTCCCTGAACACTGGGGTCACTCTCCCCAGCCGGCTATTCTGAATCGGCTGCTCTGTGCATGGGGATGGACATTGGAGGCTCTGGCTGGTCCTACCTTAAATGATGCTGATGGAGACAAGGGAAGGGGATTTTAACTGTAACCTAAAACCTAATCTCCCACCTGCCGTCTTTGGGGGAAGTTGTTTTATCAGAGTCCTGTCTGTCCTTTACACCACCAGGTGCCTGGCCTACCCAGGAGTGTCACCTGGCTACAGGGCACTCAGTCAGGCAGCAGAAGTGCAGCCTAGAGTCACCTGGAGCCTCTTTTGCCTGCTTTGGTGTCCGGAGAGACTCCCTTCGTCATCTGTATTATGAGCTTCTCCAGGGCATGCATAGATACATGGGAGCATGGCTGCCTCCATTTCCCACTATGTTTTACATGAAATTGATTGCTTGTTAAATGATTGTAGCCTAAACGCGGATAGTTAGTGATTCTTCAGTTTGGTTGTGTAGCCCTGTGGTGGGTTATTTTTACTTGAGTCCTGGATTGAAACTGTTACTTACTTCAGTGGGCTGGTGGGACTGGGAGGACTCCCACGCTTTCTTTACTATTTCTTGGAAGTCACTTTAGATTAAATAATTAGAATTAAGTCAGATATTTAAGTAAATGTTGCCTGCTGTGTTGCTCCTTTCCTGATTTATTTCTTGGAGTTTAAGGGCTGCTGGTGATTCAAGGTTTCCTATTGAAATGACAGTTTTTTTTTTTTTTTTTTTGTGCTGTAGCAAGATGCTCGTCTGCCAGCTTTTGCTCCTGCTGGACAACACAGGATCTCATCACCCTGGGATGGTCCAGCAGCAGGCTCTTACCCCATAGAGTAGGGCTTCTGGGGCAGAGGCTGAAGACGTCTTGTCAGGCATCCTGTGGGGAGCTGTTCACTTTGGTTACTCTGTTTCAGAGCTTCCCAGGCCTAGCAGATTCCTGGAGTAAGGGACGGGAATGGCTTCTTGACTCCTCGTCTGAATCCGCAAGGCGAGCATTTTCCTCTGTGGGCACTCTTGTTACGGTCATTAGATTAGAGATTTCAGCTGGGCGTGGTGGCGCACACCTGTAATCCCAGCATTTGGGAGGCTGAGGCAGGAGGATCAGTGCAAGTTTGAGACCAGCCTGGGCTACAAAAGTGAGCTCAAGGTCAGCCTGAACTGCATAGTGAGACCCTGTCTCAAAAAGACAATAAATAAATAAATAAATAAATAAGAGATTTCCTCACTGTGCCTTGCAGGGTGAGTAAAGAGTGCTTACCTGGGTATTAACTGCCCACACTTTCATAGGTATGGGGATGAGTTTTTAAGGATATGGAAATGGAAGATTAAATTCATTCTGAGGAAAATAAGGAAGAGAAATAGGTAGACGGACAAGATGCCCATTGGTGCTTCAGCAGAACAGAAGTGTGAAAAAAACATCTATTTTCGAAGAATTCGATCTTTTGGAAATGTATCAAAATAGTCATCTGATGAAAGCAGGTCACTGTAGGAGTTCCTGAGATGCGTTTTATGGCTCAGTTGTAATTTATTTTTAATTTCGTGTGGAGAATCCAAGTGTTGGCTTCCAGCTGTAGGGCTTCCTGAGATCTTAGTGTTAGCTAGGGAGAAATAAAGCGCAGGCCATGGGAAGCTATTCTGATGCACTGTTGTCTTCGTTACTTTTCTCTTGTTTCTGAGACAGAATGCCTCACACCCGGAATTAAGGAAGGAGAGGTCTCTTCAGCTCACAGTTTCTGGAGGTTTCTGTCCATGGTCCACTGCCTCCAAGGCACGGTGGCACAGGGCAGAGGGGGGCAGTTCCTGGTAGCAGAAAAGTCAAAGCAGCAAGAGTGAAAAGGGAGGAGCGTGAGAGAACCCCCCCCCATTGTGTGCACATCGCCCAAGACAGGTGGGTGTGCCGCTCACACCCGTAAGCCCAGCATGGGTCCATAAGTTAATCACAAACTCGAGAAGCTGCCCCATGACTGCATGAGGCTTTGTGGGGCTATCTAGCCACAAGGAGGGCTGTCGTCAGGGAAGGTGACATAGAAGTTAGGTTCACGGGCACAGCATGGCTGTCGCATGTAGGAGGAGATCCAGCCCCGAGCCCTGCAGGTGTAGATGCCTGCATTCCTCTGGGCTTTGTGGTGGTTTACAGGGGTCCATGTGCAGCACCAGAGAGATGGTACTACAAGTGGAAGGTGGAGAGTGTTCAGGATCGGGGATGTTTGTCCATTTGTGTTGTAATCTGACCTTGAGAAGTGGAGCAAGGGACTGGGAAGATAGTTCTGTGGCACAAGTGCCTGCCTGGCAAGTGCAAGGTTGTGAGATCGAAGTCTAGTCCTGCAAAAAAAAAAAATGCTTTCGAGAACTGGAGCAGACCTGGTAACTGGATGTGACTTTAAACAGCCAAGCTTTTCCTTTCCATCCTCCTTCCTCCTCTCTTTCTTGCTCTCTTTGTTTCTCCTTCTGGCTGTTAGAGGCTGGCCCACAGGACAGCAGGGCAGCACTGCAGCGGTGGGCCAGGGCATGACAGGATGGCGACTCCATGGTAACGTGGTTCTCATCTGTTGCATGATACAGTAAGAAATCACCAACCTTAAACAGTGTTCAGCTATTCTTTAAAACAGCTACCCTTCTTAAGTCAAGATATCACCTGGTGTAACAAGGCACTGCATGGTTCTGTCACTGTGGCCCCTGGAGAGCGTCCATCTGGGGCTGCAGTTACCTGAAAGTAGAATGAGTACTTGCCTAAGATTGGAGTGGAACTCAAACCCCATTGGGGCCATCAGCTGCTATCAGGAATCTTTGTCAGTGTCCCAGAGGAAGGAGGAGTGTGGCTGTGAATATTCAACTTATTTTACTGCTATGCATGGAGTAGTTAAGTCTTTGGCTAATGCCTGCAGGACCTCCGAGGAGGCAACCTGTGTTAGGAGGACAGGGCTTGAGAGAGCTCATCTGAGCTCACGCATGGAGTGGCGTGGAGAGCTAGCTGGATCCTCTCATGGTGAGCCTTTTGGGTGTATCAGTTACCACTGCTGCATAACAAGCCACTTCCAGAAAGTAATAGTGTAGAACAACAGTAAGATACAGTACATGTGTTTTGCTCACTGTTCTCCAGGGATGCAATTTAGGCCGCGTTCAGCTTTGCCTATCCTCGGCTGGTCTCACCTGGAATCACTCTGGTGGCTTTAGGCAGCTGGTGGCCACCCTGGGACCTGGTGGGTTAGCCTGGCTTCACTCACTCGTATGTCTTAACTAGCAGTCCTGGGCTCTGCATCGGATGTCTCAGCATGAGCGCAAACTCTCAGTTGGTAGCTTGTGACCCGTAGCCAGAGAAGCAAGGGGAGCCCAGGGTGTTCAAGCCCGAGCTGGGCTCTCCAGTGATAATGTCGCAGGGTCAAGTCCAGATTCTCGAGATGGGAAACACACTCCGCCACAGATAGGAGTGATGCAGTCTTGTTTCAGAGGCTGTGGGTGTGTGGGCAGGAATGCGAGGAATTTTTATGGCCATTCTTTCAGTTAGGCTATCTCAGTAGGTGATGGGATTCGGTGTGGTTGTGTAACACAGAGACAGTTGTGTGAGAGCGGATGGCTTGTACCTCCTTCTCCATGTGTGACTGAGAGTAACAACTATTTATTGGGTGCCAGCAGGCCAGGTCCTGTTCTTGGGGGGTGGGGGGTAATGGAGCCTTGAGGAAAGAGAAAGGCAAGAATAACAATAAAAGCCAACTTGCCCACTGCTGATGCGGCCTTTCAGTCTGAATCTGAGGCAGCAAGTTTGCTCTTTATGCAAGAATGCAGCAGAGGCAGATTTCTATCAAGAACTCAGCCATTGTGAAGTCTGGTTTCAGAAAGCACCTTAGTAATTGGTTTCTCTGCTAGTAGCAAATCTGTGTTGTTGTTTTTTTTTTAATGGCACATTTAAAAATTAATGGAAAAAGAAATCAAGCACAATTTGTTTGTTTACTTATTTATCTATTATGTATTTAGTATAGGGTCTACAGGGTATGCAGCGTCTCACTACATAGATTGGACTATCCCTATTTTCAGCCTCCCAAGTGCTGGGATTATAGGTGTGTGCCACCACGCCCAGTCTCAATCACAGTCTTAGTGCACCCCAGCGGTGGGGCCAGCATGGCTTGTGGAGGATCGAACCCTGGCCTCTGTGCTCTGCCCCTAAGCAGGTGCTTTTGTCTGCTGAGCTATCTGGCTGGCCCTTTTTTTTTAACTAAAGGCTTTTCTTTTACTCAGTGGACTTTGAAGTAATAACCAGTGACTACGTGTTCACACATGGGTTCTGTCACAGTTGACTCTGGTTGACTTGCCTATGTGGTTAGGAGTGTGAGGCCCCCTGGAAACTTCTGTGAGAAAGTTGTATCTAAGTGGGACTGATCACAGAAGCTGGCTCCGTTCTTTGTCAGCAGAGATGAGTTGGTTCCTGATGGCAGAATTTGAGAAATAAGTGCAAAACAGAGTTTGCTCTCGCAGCAGCGTCTTGTCCACTTTTGATCAGGTTGTACTCTTAGGAGGACGAAGGCGTGTGAAGAATCTGCCTGTTTGCTTTTCCAGGGTAGGGCAACGTGATTTTAATTAAAGTCATTGTAACAGACCTTAGAATAATCCAACAGAGCTGGGAATGGTGACACCTACCTGTAATTGCAGAACTCAGGTGGCTGAGGCAGGAGGATCCTTGTGAGTCTGAGACCAGCCTGGGCTACAAAGTGAGGTCAAGGCCAGCCTGAACTGCATAGTAAGACGCTGCTCAAAAAGACACACACACACAATCCAGCAGAGGGTTTTTATTTGTTTTTTTTTTTTGTCTTTTTGAGACAGGGTCTCACTATGCAGTTCAGGCTGGCCTTGAGCTCACTTTGGTAGCCCAGGCTGGTCTTGAACTCGCACCGATCCTCCTGCCTCAGCCTCCCGAGTGCACCACCATGCCCAGCAAGCAGAGGGTTTTTTGATGTTTCCTCATTTTTATTTTGTTTAAGCTTCACCTCCTCCAATCCTCCCAGTGTGGCAGCAGTACTGGAAAGCATGCTGCCTTAAGAACGACCTTTTCGTTTAGTGCCGTGGGGAGGCTGGAAAGTTGGCACGGCCCCTCCCTTCCTCATTGCATTCTTTCCTTTATGAACTTTTTCCTCTCTAAAACGCTGTCACACATAGACTCTATTGGCATCTTTATTTCCCCTTTCTATCTTTATGATGTTGAAACAAAGGAAAAACGGAACCTCTAGACTGAGTCACGTACAGCAAGGTGGCTTTTCCTTGTGGCACTGTCCTAGGAGTCACGCAAAGCGAGCTAACCCAGCACCACTTGTGCTGCTGGGCATTGAGGGCTGGGCTGTGTCCTGGGTGGCAGTGTGGGAAGGGCGGCTAGTGTCTGTTATCATGCAGCGCTGATCTCCCCATAAAATTTAAATTTACATCAGGTTGAAAATCAACTATGTGTGTGCTCTATCTGAAAGTGCATTTAAGTGCCATGCTTAGGTTCTCATGTCACATGAGATGCAAAATGGAGTGACGCTAAGTCTCCCACGGTGACTGTGACACTGCATTGTGGAGACCCGTGAGCTATCGCTGGGCAGCTCCATCGCACTGGGGCTTAGGTCTGGGCCAGGGGTGGCCAGAGGGGACAGAAACCTAAGTAAGGGGTCTTGCTTCATTACCAGTGGCTGGTGATGAGATTTTTGGCAAGTATCACATGGCCATAGAGTGACACTTTCAAGAAATTAATTGAGGGGTTGGGGAGATAACTCAGTAGAAGAAGCGCTTGCCTGGCAAGCACAGTGGCCTGAGTTCAATCCCTGGTTCTAAAACAAAAAGAAAGAAAGAAATAAAAAGAAATTAATTGAAAATGGAGTCAAGTACAATTTTTTTTCTTAACCTAAAGGCTTTGCTTTTACTCCGTGGACTTTGAGGTAATAATCCATGACTCTACGTTCCTACCTGTGAGTGTGATGGGAAGAGGAGTTTTATCCTGAAGGTTATTTTCACTGTGCAGATCCACTTGCCACTCAGAGGCAGAGGAAGCAGACATGCCTGGCCACCTATTCCTGGCCACCTATTCCTGAGCACCTATTCCTGGCCACTTATTCCTGGCCACCTGTGTGCAGAGGCAGAGTTCCCCAAGAACATAGCCTGAAGGCTGAAGCAGGGTCCAGTGCTGCTTTTAAGAGACTGAAGCCCCCCAATGCCAAATTTCCCATGCTGTGTTGCTATAGCCCTGTTCTGTTCTCTGTTTTACAGACATACATCGGAAGCGTGGTCATATCAGTGAACCCCTACCGATCTCTGCCGATTTATTCTCCAGAGAAAGTGGAAGATTACAGGAATAGAAATTTTTATGAGCTGAGCCCGCACATGTAAGTATGCTGTGGAAGCGCTTGGGTTTCTGTTGTACCCCTCAAGGCTTGCAGTTGACAGATGTGTACAGCTGCCTCCTTGGGGCCTGAGAGATGGTTGCCTCTTTTTTATCAACAGCTGAAGTAATGGGAGATTAATAGTTGTGCCTTATTTTAATTTTTTTTTAAAGGCGCAATACCTCAGCGTGTAAAATATTTTCTGTCAGAGAAAAAAAATAAATAAATAAAAATAACCCAACTTTATTTCAGTAGCAGCTGCTGCTAATTAGTTTTGCAAATAAAAAGAGGAATGTGCATTGTTTATTATTATTGCAGGGCCTTGCAGCATTTTCAGAGTCTTTGGGGGCCAAGAAAGATTCCAAGCCTTGGGTTACATAATGGTGTTAAGGACCAGAAACAGTTCCCTAAGTTTCTAATCTTTGAGGCCTTCGTCCACCAGGCAAGTACTAGAGGCCACTGGTTTACTGTCCCTGAAGCTCCTCGCTGTGTGACATTTTTCAGTCAGGTCCCTTCGGAGGTAGGCTTCAGTAGAGACCACAAGAATTTTCTTTTTGGTCAGAGAAGAAGACAACCTAGAGGAGGCTTGCTTAGGTTTGGTGAGTCAGGGGCAGAATGGGATTTCTAGATTCTAGAACTTTAGATTTCCCAAATAAAAATGAAATTAAAAAAAAAAAAAAGCGAGGAGAATATCTCTGTATTTCCACAGGGAATACCGTAAGCTTTATTTCTCAAGTTATGCTGTGTTTACGGGCGTATGAGAAGAATTTGTTCACTGTTTACATTCCCTTGACTGTTGGACGGAAAGAAAAAGAAAAGGGGAGGAGGCTGGGCCTGGCCATGCTGTGACAGAGGGCCTGAGGCTTCAGTCCCTGATCCTCACAAGAAATGCTTCCTGCCTCCTCTTCTGTGAGCGAGTGAGGTTTATTTTTCTTAACCAGAATTCGAGTTCCCAAGACTGTTGCTTCCGGGGACCCACGCTGACTTCCAGAGGGGCAGGGGCACTGGTAGGCAGTCAGGGACCTTTGTGTTTTGGACTGTGGATGCAGATGAGCAAACCTTTGGAAGTAAGACCAGGCCTGGGTGGGGTCTCCCGCCCACAGAGGCCCTTTGGGAGACGTCGCGCGCTCTGCAGGACGCTGCCGTGTGGGTGTCCTTGCCTCCATGGTGGCTGCCTTTTTCCTGTAGTGTTTTCCTCTCACACTGGGTGAACCTCACGTGGTCATGAAATGCCTCTCAGGGTGCATACGTGCCCGTGCATACAGACCGATAGACATGTGAATGTTGGCGGGCCAATGTCCAGGAAGTGTCTAGAGAGTGGAAAGGCACTGTGGGCGTTAGGGTATTGGGGTGTGGCATTTGCGAATGTAGGCTCCCAGCCCGCTAGGACATTTTCAGAGTCTTTGAGGGAATGTGGTAGTGTTCAGGTAGGGGTGATTTGGCCGGCTGAGAAATCTTACAGAGACTGGAAGGCTTTGGTTGTCCCAGCCGGGGGTAGGAGGTGCTACCAAGTGTGTTGCAGTGCACACGGCAGCCTGCGATAACGCAGAACTGTGTGTTCCAAAGTGCCAAGGCTGAGAAGGTCTAGGGTGAAAGAGCTTGCAGAAGGTCTTCGTGTGCCTGTGGTGCTCTGTGACAGCTGGGGGCCCGGCTGCTAGAAGCCAATCTTGGAGATTATCAGACAGCTTTGTTCCTTAAGAAAAAAAAAAAAAAAAAGAACATTTGAAATCGGTTTGGTAAAATAATCCCTGTGTTTAAATCCTTGCAAGGAAATATCGTGTGTGCTGCCCAAATATATACTTGGGCTTTGAGGCCCTGAAGCCACAGTCCCTCGTAGCCAGAAGGTCCAGGAACTTGAGAAGTCTCTGGTCCCTCCAGCCTTCCCACTTACCATCTTTTGCAGGCGATCCAGGTGATTCTCACGCATGTCACAGCTTGAGGTCATGTGGTCCGAGGTGTGCGTTCCAGATGTTTTTCTCTCCTTTCTTAACTATTCGCTGTAAACCATAATCTCTGATGCTAACACATACTAGCGATAGCGCATGTTTCTGGAGTGTTTGCCATGCACAAGCCCTGCTCTTGATACAAGTATTAGGGCTCATTTCATTCTCAGAGTAAGCCTGTGAAGTCGATGCTGTTACAGAAGGGGAGGGGGCGGAAGACAAACGAGGTTGTGCAGAGCCACCCGGCCAGGGGAAATGGAGCCTGGGGCCTGGGGGAACCATCTGCTCCCCGCACCTGGAAGCATGTTCCTCCCCTGCCACAGCAGGACCTTGGGCTCTAGTGAACTCTGTGCTCTTGTCCCCCAAGCTCTCCAAGAGAGCCACGATTATGCCTCAGTTTACCTCCATGTTGGGATGTCTAGGTAGCTGGTATACGGCTCTTCTATTCCTTTTGTTTGTGTGTTTCGTTTTGGAGTACCGGGAATTGAACTCAGAACTTTGCGCTTGCCAGACAGGCAGGCACCGGGCAACTGAGCTCCATCCCAGGCCCCAGGTGGCTCTTCTGGAACACAGACATTCATTCAGAATGTCGATTTTTATCCCTGCCCTGGAAGACTCCTGCAGGATGCTGTGTGGTGCTGCCTCCCACGTCCTCCTGCACACTGCCAAAGGTGACAGTTACCACCAGCAGCAAAATGAAATAAATCCCCAGTGCCCTGCGAGCGAGCACACAATATGTTCCATGGTCCACAGGATGCTCTGTGTGGTGCAGGTGGCCGTTCCCCTAACTCATAGGCGTTTGTCACACCCTCCCCGAGCCCAGCAGTTTGCTCCCTCCCACCGTGACATCTGTGCTGTCTCACTCTCCCATCTGGGGTGCTTCCTTTCCCCTCGCTTTGCCCCTAAGCTCTGCCTCCCGACCCAGGATGCCACTCGGCCTCCTTCCTGCTGTGCCCCAGCTCTGCGGCTATTGCCACAGCCACAGGTCTGCTCTTGTTGAGGTTACTTGAGTGGCTTCAGCCTCACAAGTACTGTATGCATTTTCTCACTGACCTTGGGCAGTGACAGAATAGGGCAAAGGTCCTTTAAGGTTTATTAAACAGAACTTGGGTTCTGTCTCTCCTGACAGTTTGCCATTGTCTTTAAGAAAGCCATTGTCTTTCTCCACTTGGAGAAAGAAGTAATTTGTTCTCTTCAGTGGGAAGATAATTACTAACGCATAGGGATTTTGTGCGGGATAAATATCTGGTTGATATGCAGTTAATAGAATTGTGTAGTGTCTATAAAGTGTCTGGCATGGGGTAGGACAGGGCCTTGTGGCAAAAGCCCAGCTCCCACCTTAACAATGACAGTGACAGTAATTGTTACAAGAGGTGACATGGGACTCATGTCCGGCACCCTCACATGTCCCTGTCCTCTTTAGCAGGGCTTTTCCCACTTCCTGTTATGTATACTTCTGCATGGCTGTCTGTCAGTGTCCGTTTTGACAGTATCTAGACTGGTTCCCTTCTACTGGCCAGCCTGGCATTTTGAGGATTTTTGCGATAGCAGACGATTTGTTGACTTTGCACTTTTGATGCATGTTCTCTGCAACCATGTGGAGAATTTGGTTTCAATTTGAATAGAAAACTACTGAAGGAATTGCCTAGACTATGTGCTTGAAAACTTTGTCAGTGAACTTACCCAAGTTTTATTTGGAATCTAGTTGGAGCTGTTCTGTTAGTTTGTAAAACACCCAGATGATTGCCCTCGGATTCCTGCGTCTGCAGGTCTTGGGGCATAGCTCAGTTGTAGGACGATTGCCTAGCATGCCCAAGACCAGACTGAATCCTCAGTACTGCAGAAAATGACCAAGAAAGGGTTAGACAGCGCCCTGACTTTACCTCTGAATGTTAGAGCATTTAAAAAAATTGCATTCTATGTAAGAGTGTGACTTTTGAGATGCAGTAGTAAGAAATGTATATAAATAAAATAAAAGAGTAGTTTCTTACTTCAGCTGCTTCCAACAGCAGTTTGCCACTGTCCCTGTAGGACTTTTGCCCCCCAGTGGACCCCTTCTCCAGCCCCCTCTTCCTGGCCTGTTCTCCTCATGTAGTGCTGCACCTCTGAGCCCAGGGTGACATCCTCAGGATAGTGCACCTATATTGGCCGGTCAGGTCTACACTTTTCTTTTAAAGAATTATTTATTTATTTATTTATTTATTTATTTATTTATTTATTTATTTTCTTGTTTCAGAACCTTTATTTGTTTATTCACTCATTTTTATGGCCGGCTCAGCCCGCCCTGAGGGCAGGGCTGGCGCAGCATGTGGTGCTGGGGATCAAACCGCAGTCCCTGAAGCCGCCCAAGCTTTCCCAAGCAGATGCTTTAGACCACTGAGCCATCCTGCCGGGCCCCTATACTTTTTCTAATTGCATAAGGAATGAGTTTTCATTGTGAGTTGTAAAAATTCTTTGAAAATAAGAATAAAGAAAAATTAGATCCCAGGGAAACATATTTATCTGGTTAACCTTGAATGCAGTGGAATAATAGCAGGATTAACCAGAACTCCGAACTTGGCATAAGGTGGCCTATTTCTGACCACTCAGAACCTCAATTCATTGAAAACTGCCTCAAGTTGATGAAGTAGGAGATAGCAAAGAAGGGTGAGAGGGGGCAGTGGCCCAACTGCTGACAGAGCTGGGGTAGCCTGGGGTGTCATTGCTCGGTCCTCTGGCTTGGGGGCTATTGTGGGCAGTTGCCGTCATCCTGGAGCAGTTGCCACAGTCGTCCTCAGCACACGAGCTTCCTCTCATCGGATCCCCTTGTCCTCCTTCCCAACAGCATTGGTGCCTGGTGTTCAGTGCTGTGCGGAGTCTGCTTTGGGCCTTCTTTCCAGCCACAAACACTGCTACTTATGGAGCTGGCTCCTGAGCCCAGCCATTTATGTCTTCTCCTTGAGCACCTCGTGCCTGACCCCTGTGTCCATGGTGGCTGCCCCTCTTGCCTTCCCTGCCTCAGCGTTACCAGAAGCGCCCCTGTGCTCTCACCCACTACCCTCCTTTGATGCTTAGTTGCATTTCAGGGTCTGAGGAGTGAGAAGCCTTTGTACTCCAGGAGATCTGCCCATTGTGGCAGCTCGCAGCACTTTGCTTTGGACGGCCCAATAACTGTAAAATAAAAGGGACTTGAGATCATTTTTCATTGCGCTGTTTGTATTATATGTGGCAAACAGTACCTGGTAAGCTATCCAGGCATTTATCCTAAGTTCATGCAGTGTAGTGAGAATTTTTTCTTTTTTATTCACATAGCTAGCATCACTTCGGTGGTGCTGTTTAGCCCAAAGTATTAGTTCAGGTTGGCGGGAACTTGCCCCTTGAGGAAGGATGGATCCTGGCACCTGCACCCACCCTCCTGACAGTGGTGTAAGATTACGCTAGCATATGTCCTTAAACTAGGCTACGTGTGGTCTTGTCATGTTAGGGTTTACAGGCGTTAGTTTAAAGCAGTCTTTGCGTATTTACAAATGAAAGACGTCACCCTTAAAACTTTGAACACGTGGGAAAAATGGCTTCAGGCTTCGGGAGAGTTCTCGTTACTTTCACCTAAGAATAGGAAAGTCGTAGCTGGGAGGACTCGACAATGAGAAAGTCGATTGTCCAGATGTGAGCCTGCTGCCCCTGGAACTTTCGGCCTCAGTTGGGTGCCAATCTGATTTTGTAGGACCGCACGCTGCTGCCCAGTGTGATGTTGCCAGAGTGCTTGCGCGTTCTGAGTCCTGCTTAATCCTGCTGTTATTCCACTGTATTCAAGGTGAACCAGATAAATGTTATAAAAGACATTTCTGATCATATCTCAGAGTGCAGTGGTTGAGTTTACAGAACTTGGCCTAAGGGTGCAGGGCAGAAAGCCTACGCACTGTTCTTTATGGCATAGTTAAAATTCTGTTAATAAGGTTGTACTTATGTTAAGAGCTCTTGTAACAAGATTCCTTTTTTTTTTTTTTTTGAGACAGAATCTGATTATGTAGTTTAGGCAGGCCTTGAACTCACTGTATATAGCCCAGGCTGCCCTCCTCAAACTCGTAGTGACCCCCCTATCTCAGCTTCACAAGAGCTGGGATTGTAGGTGTGCACCACCACACCCAGCGGGATGCAAATTCTTGTAGAACTGGATGTGAAAGTGCTTTCTCACAGATTTGTGGGTGTGTAACTGTGTGTGTGTGTGTGTGTGTGTGTGTTGTGATATTGTTGTGGCTGTTTATTATTTCTTTCCTTTTCCTTTTAAATAATTGAGCCTTTAGTTGATCTAGCTAGTTGACAACCTCCCAAAGCAGCACACACAGGAGAGAGTTTTGTGCTTTTTCTTCTGGCATGCTGTTTACTTACTACTTAGAGAAATTACTTATTTACTGAGCAAATATTTATGGAGAGTTTACCATGTGCTTTATTTTTTTTTAAAGATTTATTTTAATGGTGCAGTGTCTCACTACACAGCTCAGACTCTTAGTGATCCTCCTGTCTCAGCTTCCCCAGCCCTGGGATGACAGGTGTGTGCCACCCTGCCTGTTTTCAGTGGCCAGCATGGCATAGCATGGCATGACCTGTGGAACTGGGGATCGAACCCAGGTCCATGTGCTTGCTAGGCAGGTGCTTAGACTACTGAGCTATCTTGCCAGCCCACCCTGTGCCTTAGTAGTGAACAAAATAAATAAAATTCTCACCTTCATTAGGGAGGTCATCGACTTCATCATGAATGGTCAGAAGCTGAGATGGCTCATTCTGTCTGGTAGGCGGGCAGAAGAGCTGAGGGAGGGAAATTTTTGTGAAAGAACAAAGTGATTTCTAGTGGAATTCTTACAGAGCACCTTTGGACCCACATCCCAAGAGCCCCGAGGTTGTCGGTGGCGTGGCCTTTGAGGCTGTTGGTCTCAGGTCTAACCCACGGGAGCAGTTTGGTGGGAGGAAGGACCCTGAGCTCTGCCCTGCCCTCCCTGCTTCAGATGTTTTGAATTAACATCTCACATCTAGCGCTGCCATTTTCAGAATACCTAAAATTGCCCCTTTCTATTTATGTGTGACTGCCATAGGTCGAAATGCGCAGAAGGCAGGCATCGGGGTGGCCGCAGGCTTCAAGGGTGCTTTCTCCTGACAACCCCGGGTTAGGCAGCTCCCTCCATCCCAGAGTGCAGTGCCCAGGGTGCCAGGCTGCCCTTTACTGATGGAGAACTTGCTGCACCAGAGTTCGCGGTGGGAACAGTCCCTGCCTCCCACTCCGCTTCTGTGACTGCTCTAGAGCTGAACTTAGGCCTCTGACGGACCAACTTTTATTCCCAGTGTTGCTTTACTGGGGTGATTTTCAAAGGAGTTTCTTTTCAAATACCCTCTCTGGCAAAAAGAGAGCACAGCTGATTTCTCTTTCAGATTGTGTTACTTCCTTAAAATAGAGCAGTTGGTGTGATGCCAGCCTAATATTTTTACATGAACATTTTTTAGTTGTAAAGGGTTTCCCATATATTTAAGTCTCTAAGATCCTAATTTCTGGACCTCCAGTTCGTAGTGCTATCCTTACTCACCAATTATACATCTCAGACTTGAAAAAACTGATATTGGGAGGGCGTCTGTAGAGCTCAACTTGTGTTCCTGTCAGGATACGTAATAGAATCTTCCAGGGAAAAAGTCTAGCTATGAGAAAACCAGGCCATTTCCTGTCAGCATGTCCCTGGTCTTTGGTAGGCCTGAGAATTCCTGCAACATCCTGGGAAAGAGCTTTTCCTCAGAGGGGTGCAGGGAGCCTGAGACAGTGGCGCAGATTAGCCCAGAGCATTGTCCCTGCTGAGAACTGCCACTGGGTACACTTGGGGAGAGCCCCATGTAGAGGTGTGTGAAGGTGTCGAGGTGTGTTTGTTGTTCAAGTAAGTGTGTCCAGGGTTGGTGCTGGGACCCTGGGGCCCACTGTTAGTTAGAGACTGTAGAAGACGCAGCTCTGTCCTCATGAATCATCCAGTCTATTGGAAGGCCATGGTGTGGCCCTGTAAGCTGTCCTTGTAGGGTCACAGCATGTGGGTGACCCTTAGAGTGCTGTGGGCTATTCTCACGGGTTCCAGAATCTTTCAAGGATACCCAAATCGACTGATGCTCAAATCTCTTATGTGAAATGGGTAACCAGCACACATCTCCTCATTTACTTTAAATTTTCTCTTGATTATTTGGAGTGCCTAAAGCAGTATAACACTCTGTAACTCATCACATTGGAGTAGTTCCTCGAGTCCACCTGGGGGATCCCAAAGGCAGGAAATCAGTTCAAAGTGCAGAGTTGTCTCACGGGTTCTGGAGGTGCCACCTGCTTTGGGTCTTGAGGGAGTGTTGAGATAGGAGGCTGTTGTGGTGTAACAGTTTGCTCGATGGAATGTAAGGGGACAGACCAGGTTTGCCTGGGGTGTCATGGACCAGGGCGTCGGGAAAGGGAAAATGTACCTGAGCCCAGTGATGGCTACATGTAGAAGGACTTTTAATTTTATTAGCACATTCAAATACCAGTGTGTGTGAGTCCATGGGAGGGCTGAAGGATTGTGAAGGCCGCTCCAAAGCACTAGGAGGAGAGCTCGAGTAGGACCTTACTTGCCTTTACAGGCTCCTGTGTCTGGAAAAACTGCTGTCCTGCATTTCAGGAAAAAGTTTTCAGACTTGTGGCTTTGTATTTTTTTTTCCTTGTATTTTTTATTTTATTATTTTATTTTATTTTATTTTATTTTATTTTTTAGGGAAGAGTTTACAAGGTGTTTAGGGTCTCACTACTAGATCGGACTCATAGTGATCCACCTGTTTACAGCCTCCCAAGAGATGACAAGTGCGTCACCACGCCCAGTGTCAATTGCCATCTCAGTGCACCCCTGGGGACGGGGCCAGTGTGGCGAGCCTGGAGATTGAAACCCCGGCCCCTGTGCCTGCTTGCAAGCGCTTTAATCCGCTGAGCTATTTGGCTGGCCCTTCAGACTTGTTAAATATGCCTAAATGTGTGTGTGTATAAGTTCAACATTTCAATGAATGAGTGACGAATGACTGGATGTCGGAATAACTCAGAAGTGTAAACGGACATTAATTCATTTATGTCTTATGATGAAACCTCTTGTTGGTAATAGTGATGAATCATAAATGTTATTCAGCAGGAGGACATTTGATACACAATAAGCTGATTTCAAACTGTATTGCCACCTATCCTGCCTTGCATACAAAGCCGTTGGAAGTCTGAGTCTGACCTCCCGATCCACAGGTGGCCAGAGTGAGGTCCAAGTAGAGTATCCTTCAGTCCAGTCGTGATATCCTAAGCCTGATAGCTGGCTTGCCCTAATGTCACACGGGGTTAGCATAGTGTGAATAGTTGGAATGTATGTCTCTTCTTTTCCCTCAGTCTACCTCGGTAGCAGGGGATAAGAAAGAGGTAGAGAGGGAGGAGGCTCTGGGTAGTTTCCAGGTAGGCTTCTGCTACAGCAACGTAAAAGTGTAAGGGTGGAAGCATCCATGCAAACTTCCATCACGTATTTTTATAAAACAGGGGTGATGGGGCTGGAGAGGTAGCTCAGCAGTCTAAGACACCTGCTTAGGCAAATGCAGGGACAGTGGTTTGATCCTTGCTGCCTCGGGCCACACCAGCCCTGCCCCAAGGGTTGGCTGAGCTGGCCACGCACGCGCGCACACACACACACACACACACACACACCCACGAGGGTTGTGAAGGGCCCTTCACCATTCCCTTAAGAACTGCTGGTTTTTAAGCCATGTGTTTGTTTTCAGAAGACAGGGCTGCTGTTGTTGCTTTTGTGTATCTGTAATTGCTCTGGCTCCTATGACAGAGACGTGTGTATTTTGTGTGTGTCAATAGCATGGTGAATAGCACCAGACATTCAAGATGGAAGAGTCAAAACGCAGAGCTAAATTGATGAGCTGAGCTGTAGGAGGCTTGGATCAATAGCCTCCAACATTGCAAGCTTCACTGGTGGCCCACTGCAATTGTAGAGCATTGGACTGTGTATGCATCTGCTTCCTCTTAGTTCAAAGAGAAGAATTTTCTTTTCTTTTTCTTTTTTTCTTAACAACATCAATAGGAAGTTGGGTCATGCCCACACACTGTGCTCTGTAGAACTATTGTGAGGATAATATGCAATGTGTCAACTGTTAAAAAAAGAAAAGGGAAAAAAAAAGGAATGTTTATTGAAAGTGCTAATGTTTGATTTTTTGATCAATCTTATATACCTATATCTATTAATCTAAACTGATCTGATGATGAAAATGTGTAATATAACCATTGTAAATTTAAATTGAAAAAAAGATGGAAGAATCTGCTGTAAAGTGGTAGAAATGTATTAAAGCAGAACGTTACTGAAGTGTAAAGGTGTTGGGGATCTAAATGAGACAGTGAACACATGTCACTGTGTAAGATTACGGGATGTGGGTGAGTCACCGCTGTGCGGTTACTCATTACCTGGCGCAGAACTATAAGGAAGGAGGAAGCATGGAGCTGTGCATGAGACTGGCCGGGCATTGTTCCTAAAACAAACAGAAAATGTTGTATGGTGCTTTGAATGCTTGCTTCCTTATACACAAGTTGCCTGCTGCCAGCGTCGTTTCTGGGATAGTGAACACCGGACTTTATCTTGCAGGGATAATTTAGATGGCATAAATGTATTTTTAAATTTTTAAATCTTTGCCATTTCCTCTGTTTAGTGATTTCATCACTTCTTTGGAATTATATGGCTTTCAGTTTGAATAGACCTTTGTAAAACTGAGTTATCTGCCCTAAGTAGACTTCTGTCTGTGAAAGTAGAGAAATCTAGTTTCATAGGTTTGTAGTTCATTTGAGTTGTAAGCTTTACTTCTCTTAGCCCCTTCTAGCCACTGTTTTTTTCATTCCTGCCTCTCTCCCCTCACCGTTTACCCAGGCCCTGCTGTCCTTCAGCCTGGAGGATGGCAGCTCCCTTTGGGAGCCTCTTCCCCACAGCCTCTCCTGTCAGGTCCTAACACATCCTGTCCATGCTGTCGTTGTGTCTCTGTCATGTGTTTTATCATGTACTGTCTTGTGCGGGTCACTCTTTCCTATTTGAGGGTCAGGCCCCATGAGAGGGAGCATCTCTGAGCAAGGGCGAAGCATCATGCTCCCTCTGGTGGCTCAAGGTCAGTGGTCTTCCAAGTCTCCTACAAGGTTGCTTGTCTGTAGTTCCCTCCAGATAGCACCGTCCTAATGTCTGTGTACCTAATGGAACATAAGAAACAAAGGAATGGGAACTTCTAAAGAAGTAATCAATAAAGAAATACGAGCAGAAATTCTGATACTGTGTCCATAGACTGGTCTGTGGACAGACCCTGACATGCCTATATGTTCCTTTGTAAGCTTCGCTTAAGTTTCATAGGAGGTATCCAGAAATATTTACTTTTAGTGTCAATCTCTTAGGTGCCAACTGCTAACAAAATTCCCACATGTCATAGTTGAAAGTCAAGGTGATTGTCTCCATGTTTGAGGTCTAGTAAAGAAGTACAAGGAGCATAGTGTGTTAGAGTAAGGTAGTGCTGTGTTTGTGAGGAAGGAAGGCTTACACTGACAAAGGTTTGTTTCTTACCGGTAGCATGATCTGAGGGGAGCCCTGTGGCCCTTCGCTATATGGGGCATGGGTATTCTCACTGCTTTTACCTTGCCTTCTGATGTCTGAACATGCCACTCATAGGTTCACAAGTTACTGTGGAAGGTAAAGGGGGAGCTTGGCCAGGCCTCTTCATTAGCCAAGTACAGCCATGGGAGCCCGTATTGCTGCAAAGCTTGCTGGCAAGTGTAGTCTTCCCTGTATCTAGGAAGTGGTAACCGGAATGGGATTTAGTAAGTGTCACTCCTGGTAGACCTCTCAGTCATATTGTTTGATAATTCAGCCTGTGGGTAGCATGTTAAGCAAGCTTTTGCATGAATCTAAGCAGTTCATTCATAGAATTCAGAAAGATAGAGCATTTTATTCTTATGCTGATGATCAGAGTGCATTTGCATATTTCCATTTTAATCTGGACTATATTTCCACAGAAGTTAAACTATTCACCCATTTCTGTTTCTGTTTCTTTTCTCTCTCACTAATGTTCAGTGCAAACAATGGCAAATTTTTAGTTTATGGTGAGCAGAGGGTTTTATTAATATCACATTTGTTTGCTCTTGTGTACGGTAGTTAATATTACAGTATTAGTTGAAGATGAGGTAGATGCTGATAGTTTTGTTGCAGTAGATCTCTCTTTGATCCCATTCCCATATTTCTGCTTTTCTTGGAGCCAGAATGTCTATGGGGATTTTTCAGAAAATTAGACGCTGACCTCTTTTCTATTTATCATATATTCACCTATTGAGAATTTTGGCAGAATGATTCTAACCAGCTTGGAAACTTAAGCCAGTACACTATTAAATTTTGGTACCCAGGTCTTCCTAGATGGGTGATGAATAAATGAAAATCAGGTTTCCTGTACACTGAGGAGTTTGAAGTTGTGCTAAGACAGTTTTAATTGAACTTCCTTTTTCAAATATAGATATAGTCCAAGATGGAAGATGAAAAAGCAAACATTTTAGAAAAGGTTGCAGAAAACAATTTTTGTTAGGAACCTAAAAGACCAAGGGCCAGCCTGATAACTCAGCAGGCTAAAATGCCTGCTTAGGCAGAGCACGGTGGCCTGGGTTCAATCCCCAGTGTGCTGTGCTGGCCCTGTCCCCGGGGTGAGCTGAGACAGCAACTTAGATTGGGCCTGGTGGTGCGCACCTGTAATACCAGTGCTTGGGAGACTGAAAACAGGAGGGTCACTAAGAGTCCGATCTGTGTAGTGAGACCCTGTAGACCCTATAGACTCTGTCCTAAATAGAGAAGGAGGAGGAGGAGAAGGAGAAGAAAGAACCTGAAAGAAAAAATAAGATCTGAAAGGTGCAATTGATACTGTGAAAAGGAAAGGAACTGCTCAAAGGGAAGGAAAAACTGGGGAGAGGAAATGGAGAAAAGAAAGAAGAGGGAAAAAAATATATATATATATATATACACGCATATACAGGATAGCTTAGATAACTGTACTGCTGCTTTGTATTGATGTATTGAAAGAAAGAATTAAATACTTAAATTTTTTTCTTTGTAATTTTGTTGTCGGGGCCCGGTGGGATGGCTCAGTGGTCTAAAGCACCTGCTTGGGAAAGCTTGGGCAGCTTTAGGGACCACGGTTCGATCCCCGGCACCATATGCTGCGCCAGCCCTGCCCTTGGGGCGGGCTGAGCCGGCCATAAAATTGAGTGAATGAACAAACAGAGGTTCTGAAACAAGGAAAAATAAATAAATAAATAAATAAAATTTAAAAAAAAATGTTGTTGTCCATGTTTGCATGCTTATATCTGATAGTCTGAACAACTGTATCAAAGACAACAATATGCAATATAAAAACCATTGCTGAATCCCTATCAGCTTGTTTAGTGAAATTCTGTACTGTTTTTAATGTTTTATTCCCTTTAAGAAATAAAAAACAGATTTTCTCCCCGTCCTCAAAGATTGTCCCTTTCCCTTAAAAAAAAAAAAAAAAAAAAGAGAGAGAGAGAGAGAAAGGGAATAGTATTAGGTGTGCTAGCAAGATGGGGAAACTTCAGGTGGTTGGGGAATGGATTAGGAAATAGGGCACAGTAATATGCAAAAATATGCAAATAACAAGTACATATGGGATGCATCTCATTAGTCGTGCATTAAGACTTCCTGTTTCTATAACATGAGTCAGAACAATAGATTTTTGAAGTTCCTCCTGACTCAGCAGTGCTATGATTTTTAAATCATAACTTTTTTAATCCTGCTAAACCTATGTACAGAGGACATTTTCCTACACCTGTTAGTAGTTTTCAGTGTTACTCTTTCAAGTCAGCAAACGAAGCACACGACTTGGGAAGTTGTTTTCTTCGCTTATAAGAGGGCTTGTGTGTTGTGAGGCACATCGGCTGCGCATCTGTCTGCCTGTCTAGCCTCCTCCCCCATTTCCTTTTGCACCCCCAAACAAGTTTTCCAGGCATGTGATGACTTTAGTCATAACTACTGGCATTATTTGTTCTGACTAATTGATCTGTCTTCTCACATTCATACTTGGCTATACTGTTTTACAGCTAATATAAGAAAATTTAAAAGTAGCCTTGAAAAGTGAGAGCACAGGTAGCCCAAGAGACCCCAGGGAAAGCGAATAGGACAAAGTCCTCTCTCGCTATTGAAGCAAACTGTTCACTTTCTAGTAGTCGAAACTCAAAGGGCAAGACCAGCTGCAGAGACACTTCTTCGTGTGTGAAATCAGAGTGCAGCGCTTGCTCAAGGGAAGCAAGGTTTTCCTTGCCACTTGTAGGTACAAAGAGGTTTCCATGGGAAGTGGTGTGTTTTGTGTAGCTGCTGCCCAGGTCACCAAGCAGAAGTGACAGGAAAGCAAGGCTAGAAGTTTCAGTCTGTGGCTATCATTGTTGCCTGCAGGATCCCTCAGAATCTATAGGGGTGCGGTGGGGACACAGGTCCTAAGTCCCCTGGGGATTCTGGAGTGAGCCCAAGGATGAGAACCACTGGGGCAAGGGCCAGACTGTGATGGACTGAGTTGATGGAAAAACCCAAAGAACGGATAGAGCCCAGCTTTTCCTTCGGTGCTTTCTAATTCTAGGACAATTGTATGTCTCCATTTTCATTTTCCTCTTCATTGGCTTTGAGCTACAAGGAGCTTGTAGATCTTTGGAAGTCATAGTCTCTGGTAAGGCTATAGAGCACTGGTGGTGGACCCAGGGCCTGCATGCCACAGGGGGCTGCTTGTATCACTGAAGTCTCTAAAAGGTTTGGCATCTCAGGTCTAGAGAATACCTACTACCCTGTTGTCAATAAAAGATGGATCTTTAATTTTAGTTATTTTTTGCGGGGGTGGGGTTGGGCATCTTGCTAAGAAGGCTAACTTCAAATTCCTGGGCTCAAGCGATTGCCCTGCCTCAGCCCTCTGAGGAGCTGGGATTAAAGTGTGCACTGTGCCACCCTGCTCAGGTCAGATCCAAAATGTGCTGGGGGTTAGGGGGAAGGGTCATCATTCTGCGATAATTTAGACAGCAAATCAAGATTTGTTTGGAGTGGGTGGTCCTCCATCTCTGGAGGGATGGTGTTATGGTTTATGTCTAGTTGTCCCCTCAAAGCCTCATGTAATCATGGGGCGGGGACTTCTAGAGTTTGAGACTTGACTCGTGATCCACTGGGATTGTGTGTTCTAGTACTGATGGCATTATGGGTCTGAGTCCTTCTGGGATTACAGATGTAGCCTAAGGCAGATAGGCTGAGGCACTTAAGGTAGATAGACCGAAGCGGAAAGCCTGAATGTAATATAAAGAGTGACAGAGAGATAGACGCATGCTATTGCTCTCTGCTGCCCTGGTTCGCTGATTGCCTGTGTCGTGATTATTGCTGTTCCACTGCCAGAAACCATATGCTCTCTGCCATGTGCCTCTCAGCCTTGGAGCCAGCCAAATATGGACTGAAATCTCCAGTAACTGCGAGCTTTTTCCTTTTTCCATTTTGAGTGTCGAGTATTTGTCCCAGCAACGAGTAAAAAGTAAGACAGATGGAAACCATAATACCCGAGACAAGTGACAAGCTCCCTCCACTGGAATGGGTCACTGGTGGTGAGCAGGTGACTGTAGGCTCAGCGATGGGGTCTTTTCTTTGGGGCTGCAGAATTAGTGTGGAGGTTGGTGTTTTCTTGTCTTGGGTCTTGGAAGGTAAAAATGTGAAGAGCACACAGTGTGTGTTTGTGTGTGCGCGCATGTGTGTGTGTGTGTGTATGCGTGCACAAGCATGTGTGTGTTCTTAAGCAATGAGGTGAGGATTACTGATGTAGAATAACTCTAGGACTTAAAATTCCCTGTTTGGTTGCTTATGAAAGTCATAGGAACTCTTCCTCCACTGAGCGTTCAGTTCCAAAATCTCCAGAGGTGATTTGGCCTTGTCCCAGATCTCTTGGAGGTCCTTTCCTGTCACCAAGTCTGCTGCAGGCATATGAGAAGCTCCAGCCCATCCCCTGGGCCACAAGGGGCACAGCTTGAAGTGACAGGATTCAGGTCTCAGGAGCAAGAACAGAGAGGTCACCACAGCTTTCCTTGGTGGTCTCCGGGGATTCCCGTTGTGAAGACGTGACGTGTGGCGCCCTTGAAGATGCCGTCGTGCTTTGTCCATCGAGCCTTCTGAGAAGCCCTGCTTCTGAGCACCAGAATGCGAGTTCTTCAGCAGAGGAGGTCTTCTCCCAGGCGAGCCAGAACGAGGCTGTGGTGGTGACTTCCGAGGACCTGGGGTTGGGGGAACCCTGAACTTGAGGCTGGACGAGTTGAGGTGGCATCGCTTTCCTCTTTGCCTGCCCACCCATGCTAGGCGTAGCTCCTGGCGGACGGCAGGTGCTTGATAAATCCTGGCCTGAGATCCCAAGAAGGAAGTGAAGATAGAACGGACGCTGTGCTTGCTGGAGAGAGAGAGAGTGGATAGCAGGAGAACAGAGGCCGTAGCTGGGCTGTAGAAAAGGCGGCATCAGGGTGTCCTCTTCAGCCAGCTTTGAAAGTGGCTCTGGCTAATTTTGCCCTGAAGTGTGGAAAGGCCAGGTCTTTGCGCAGGGCCAGCTGCACTTTGGCTGCCTTTACAAAGTGGTTTTTATGCGACTATTTGCCTTCGTCTGCAAATCAGGGAGAATTAATGGCTCACTCCTAACGTTGACCCAACTGAAGAATTTTAGCTAGAGTATAAAATAGAGGCTCACGTCTCTTTTCCAAGTATTTAAAATCCACAAAGCTCTTTCTTTCTAAAGCTATGAATGTACAGTTACTTGTGAAGCCCATAATAACATTTCTTTTTAGTTTGAGAAAATCTAGTTTGTTATTATTTTTTTAAAAATACAAAATGGTAAGAGAAAACATTAGTAATGATACAAAAGTTCATTAAGCAAAGTAATAAGCATTTGACAGTGGTTGTTGTATTGTACAATGTTATCTTCACAGTAGTTGTTTAGATTTTTTTGTTGTTGTTGTTTTGATTTTTTGAGACAGGGTCTCGCTATGCAGTTCAGGCCAGCCTTGAGCTCCCTTTTGTAGCCTAGGCTGTTCTCAAACTCGCACCGCGATCCTCCTGCCTCAGCCTCTGAAGTGCCAGAATTACAGGCGTGCATCACCACACCCAGCTAAAATTAGTTGTTTAGGTTACCAGATAGAAACCTGTGAAATTGGTTTAAAGACAGTTATAAGAAATTAAAAAGAAAATTGTAAGCATTAACTGCTCCGCTCAATGCTCCAGCAGCAATCAGCAGTATAGTTATCCAAGCTATCCTGCGTGTAAGCTAAATGTCTCCTGTTCTCTTCTTTCTTCTGTCTTTTCCCTCATCCCAGTTGCTCCTTCCCATTGGACAGATTCTTTCCCTTTCATGGCATCTATTGGATCTTTCCGTTTTTATTTATTCCTTCTGGTTCTCTCTTCTTTACTTAGCTGTATAAAAATAACCAGAATTGGTGCATACATATAGACTTGGAAATGTCATATATTAATTTTATCAATACTTTTGCATGACTAGAAGGAAGTGTTAGGGCTGATCCAGCATGTACCATGTGCCGTGCCCTGGGCTGGGTGGGCACTGGAATGGAGACTGTAATTCAAAGCAGACTGTCAACAAAAATTCTCCCTGACTCACAATACCACATGCTAAGGCAACGTGAGATGTGTGCATTGCATTTGGTAGGGAAATAGGCAGGGGACGTCTAGAGTGATGGTCAGAGGCTGGGACCAGAAAGCCAGAAAACTGGCCAGGCGTGGCAAGGGTTCTGTTTGCTTAGCGTTCGTGACACAGCAGTGAGGAATGGAACTCCTTGACATGCCTTTGTCTTGGTTACTTTTGTCTTGTGGCCTTCACCTGAAATTAAGAAGGGAAAGGTTTATTTTAGCTCACAGTTTGTGGAGGCATCAGTCTGTACTCAGCTGGTTCCAAGGCACGGTGGTGTGGTACAGGGGCCACAGCTCAAGGTGTCGTTTCGTTAAACAAATTTCATTAAACAAAGTAATAGGAATTTGATAGCGGTTGTTGTATTGCATAATGTTATGTTCACATTAGTTGGTTACATTACCGAATATGAACCTGCAAAACGGACAGCAATAGCAGCAAGTGCCCTGCCGTAAAGACCCAAGTGGGTCCCCAGCACAGCTTTCGGAGCCCGTGTCTGCCTCCAGGGTGCGTTATGATCATGTCCACCCTTGTCCAGGGTTCCATCTGTAACTGCTCCTCGAGGATCCTGGGCAGCTTTCAGGATTTCCTTTCTTCTTGAATTAGTGTTGGTATAAGTGGCTGGGCCTTGCTGTAGGTCCAGTGTCCTACAGGCCAGGGTGTGTCTGTACAGTGCCTTTTTCTCCTACACACAGGCAGCAGTGAGTATTAGCTGTCTTCTTCCAGATGCAAGTGCTGCTTTGTGCTCAAATGGGCATGTAACCCAGTGTGTGACTTTGTGTGACAACCTAGCAGACACATTGGTATGTGTTCAGAGGCTTCCGCAGGTGACTGGAGTGTGTGCCCTGGGTTCGCCTGGTGCTGTACTTGCTGCGTGAGGGAACCACGTGAGGGTTGTTGGAAGCCCTCTGCACCAGGGCGCTTCCCCGTGGCACCGCCAGTCCTCCCTTCTTGCAGTAGTGTAACTCCACGCACTGCCATCTAATTATCCCTGGTCTGGCCCTGGAGGAGGGCTAGAAAGCCATGGAAATGTGAAAAGGAGGAAAGAACCTGCTTGTGCTTGAAAATAGCACCAGGACAGAGGAGCGCTGCAGGCAGAGCGGTTTGCGGCGCTTTGGGCTTACTTGCCAGGGAGGTTGGCCTTGATTGTCAGCTCGACTGGATTAGCAAATGTCTAAGGCAGGCAGCGAAGCACAGACATCTCTGCAGGTGTGTTTCCATGGGTGATTGGTGTTATGGTTTGTGTCTAGCTGTCCTCGCAAGGCCTCTTGTAAGTCATGGGGCAGACTTCTAGAGTTTGTGATTAACTCATGATCCCCCGGGATGAAGAGTCTGAGTACTGCTGGGATTATGGGTGTGAGTGCTACGTCCAGCCTGGGGCAGATAGCTTAAATGTAACATCAGACAGACAGACAGACAGACAGACAGGCAGGCAGGCAGGCAGACAGGCAGGTAGACAGGCAGACAGACAGACAGCAATGCTTTGTTGCCATTACTGCCGCTATTCCTCCCAGTTGCTCTCTGCTCTTGGCCATGCGCCGCTCTGCCTTGGAGCCAGCTGAGTGTGGACTGAAACCTCCAGGAACTGTGAGCTGTATCCATCTTTTCCATCCTTCATTTTGGGTGTTGAGTAACTGAAACAGTTGGCACATTGGATAGCAAACCGAGGGAGGAGACCCACTCTGAACGTGGGTGGTGCCAGTCCCTAGGTTGATGGGGTAAAAAGGAAGGAGGAGGAGGCCAGTCTGCGCTTGTAGGAAAGACAGAGGTTCTTCGCCTCTGTGTGCGTCTCAGCTTCCAGGAGAGAAGCAGGTTGGCTCTATGCCATCTGTTCCTACGGAATCAGCCCATCTAGTACTTCAGAAAAGAGCCAATGGAAATAACCCTTTCTTCCTGGAAGCTTGCTTTCCTGTGTATTTTGTTTGGCCACACAAAGTGACCAACACAGTCATTCTTTTGTGGTTCCTAGGAAGCTATTTTTCACTTGCAGATGTTTTAGCATCTGCCCCCCCCCCCCAAGAAACCTGTAAAGAGAAACCAGATAGTGTGAAGAGCTGATCGTACTGCTGAGCTCCTTCCTCAGGGAATGAGAAGACACATCTATGTGAGGTGAAGTGCTGTGTTGACCACACGTGCTCCTCTTAGACAAACGGATCCTGCTCATCTCTGTCTCAGTGATCCGAATCACAGTTCTCTCAACCCCCACCCCGTGCCCTGCTCCAAGGAACTGATTTCTCCTTAAAAGAGGTAGATTTACCGGTGCCACAGTGGAGCTTCTTTTCTTTTGTGGAAATCTAGAAGAAGGAGTTCTACAATGAGTCTGTGTCCTGAACTTGCAGTCTTTATTTAAATAGCAGATATTAAACCCTGCGTGTGGGAGCAGGGAGGCCCTGCGACATCTTTGGATCATTTCCGTTGGCCTTGATAGCCATAGGACAGTGGCAGTGAGCCCATGGCATGTGCCACGTATCGTCGGAAGCTCTGGAGGCTCAGCATCACTGGCCTAGGAGGGCCTTGGACTTGCTGCGAAGCCCTCTCTGGTGTCTGAGCAGAGCACTGCATTCTCCGTAACACCGGAGTGCTCTTGAAGCCGTGGTTGGTCCCGGGAGACAGCGCTGATGCAGCTTGGCTTTGAGCTGTGACAGGCTTTGGTGCAGAGATGCTTGAAAGTAAAAAGCTGAATCTGGCTGCAGTGGGGACAAGATGAAGCTGTAGCAGCAGGAGAGGCATAGTAATGCAGCGATACCATTGGATTTCAACAGTCTTGCACCAGCGTTGTCTTGCTGGGATACAGGAAACCCCAGCGAAGGATTACTAAAGAGCCCAGCTAAGGCAGCAGTCAAGCTGGGGATGGGAGGCCAAGAGTGGGTTTGAAATCTATTGGTTTCCTGGATGAAGGAAGAAAAGCAAAATTTTAATCCAAAACCTTTTTCCTGGTCTAAGTATTTCTTTCATGCCTCATAGATCAAGTGAATTTTCCTCACATGATTAGATTATTATCTACTTAGTAGTAATTACTGTGAGCTATACCACTGGAGTAGAGGGCCACCACCCCTTGTAGGGGCCATTGCCTGACAGAATATTTCCAGAATTGTTTCCTGTTTTACTGTATTACCTAAATGTAGCTTTTTAACTAGGAAGATGCTGTTGCCATTCTGGTCATCGTTACCATTAGATTTTGCAAGCCCATGTTCCTTTCTCACCAGCAACGTGCAAAGCCAGGCACTCTGTCGCATACAAGGTGGCCTTGGCACGTACATGTGTGCGTCTGTTTACACTCAGGCATTGCATTCGTGTCTGATTCAATTGAATTTTATGACCACTGTCTCCAATGGCATTTGACCTGGGTCTCCTATGGGCCTAGATTCAGGACCTTGATTTGAGGCTCACAGCTTCGGTCTCATCTGGCCTGTCTCTTCTTAAGCACCTTCTATATTTCAGACTCTGCAAGCCCCTGGTAAGACACCTAGGCATATAGTTCCACAAAGCTTAGAGCATAAAAGAACGCTTGGAAAGGTAACCTTTCACTACTGTACTTGCTTTTCTTTATGCATTTTAAAAAACCTAGGGGGTACTTGAGGGTCCCAGCTCCCCACCCAAGTATATCTCCACCCAGTGCATCTGCGATGCCATGGCCCGATCTCTCTGCACCCCTGCAGTGCACAGTGCCATTCAGGGTGCTTTCCGCCATACGCGGCAATCCTGTGTCCTTCTAGGATAGAAGCTGTGGTGTCCACGCTGCATGCTGTGTTCCTGGCAGGAGCTTGGGACCATCAGACTTAGGTGGTACCGAAATCTTAGGTGAACACCTCTTACTGAATAGTCTTGCCTGAGATGTGGGTATGAAGGGACTTAGATTAGGATTTGCATTTCAGAGTCAAAGCAGAAGACACCACTACCCCATGACTCTTGAGTGAGTCTGGGAGAATCGCCAAAATCAAAGGCTTTGTGCAAGCCTTCCAGAGGTAGCCAGAGAAGGACCAGTCTTGGACCGGTTCCCATACTGATGAGCTGCTTGGCTAGTGAATGGTTGCAAACAGGTCCATGGGACCTGTAGGCCAAGAACATTTTGTAATGAAAATTTGAGGTGGGCAGGCACACTTACATCGTGTGGATGCTGGTTATAGGAAGAAGAGAGGGGTCACGTGGGCAGCTTAAGGACAGGAGAATCGTCCAGAAGTCCTTGAGGACAGCAAGGAGATGCCCATCACACCCAGTGCACTAGGGTTCGAGTCCAGGCTTGGCCCTGCAATCTGGCCTGACAGTAGTTTTCTGCAGTTCGCCTGGTCACTATTAGCTGGCAGATTCCTCTTATCTCCCTCCACCCTTCCAATTAAATTTAGCACATCTCTAAATTTTTCTCTTATCCGTGTACAGAACCGCATATAAGCCGGTCCTGTTAAAAGGGCTTCAAATCAGTAAGGAACAGCTGTGAAAAATTTTAGCATTTTGAGAACGCAAAGTACTTCTTTATACTTTAAGCAGCCCAACCATCCGTTTAGCCCTGAGTCCTCCTGGTGATTGAGGAGATCTTTGGAATAACTTTTCCTGGTTAAGTGCTTCCAGGACTTAGTTGAGTATATTAAAGTCATAAAAATGAACTGCGAAATTAATTAAAATGACACAATTGGCCACAGGAAACGTTTTGGAATATTCCTGTTAGAAATTAGTTAAAATTATACTTACCAGGGCTGGAAAAGTAGCTCTTGTGGACTCTGCAGTAATTATTTTAATGACAATTAGGTGATAAAAGATGATTGTTAGAATTCTTTTGTTGGAGAGATACTAAAAATACCTTGAGGGCTTCCTGAATTTGAATGAAGAGCCCCTATCGGGTTGATTGTTTATTCGTACCCTCTGTCAGGTGCGGTTTGCTCATTTCTGGACCGGGAACTCAGCTAGTTTCCTCTGGCTCTCTGCTTCCTCCAGTCTTGTGCACTTGCCTGTGCCTTGGGACTCAGATTTCTCTGCTTCTCAAGATGCATTCCTTTCGGTTCAAGTCCTGTTTTCTTTTCTAGGAGTCTTATGAGCTTTCCTGTTGGATCTGAAGGCTCTGCAGAACCCTTCTTCTGGCCCTGTCTCCAGGCACTCCCAGTGAGTCCTGGCTGCGTACCTGTGGCCACTTGGGAGACTGTGCCCTCATGGGTGACCTCGATTCTCCCCACACACTTTGCCTTGCCTTTGTGAGGGATCCAGTTGGGCTGTGGAAGTCATCCCCTTTCATTAACTGGTAGCAGAGCTGATAAGGACGCAGAGTTAGTCTCTGCTTCTGACCCTTGCCAAGCCCAGGCAGGATGCCGCCTCCACCTCTGAAGACTTTCCCCTGTGCTGGTTTGTTCCTGCCTTGGCCTCTTGTGGATGCTGTTTTCTTTGAAGCTGCAGAAGTCTTCAGGAGGAAGTCCGCAGCCCTCAGCTGTTCCAGGATGACTTGTGAAATTCCAAAGAGCGGCTTCCAGGCCCCAAGGCAGATGTTTCCTCACACTGTTTTCCCATCTTACACCCAGTTCTTTTCCTTCCCGGGATAAGTTAGGTCTCTGCTTCCTAGTGTTCAAGGGTGATGCCTGGTGATTTGCAGTCTACCTTACAAAGGAGTCGTCTTCTGGCCCAGGCTGCCTTCCTACAAATCCAAGCGCAGGAAAGATTCCTAATTCAGTGAGTAACTCTTAGCCTTGGGCTTGAGGCCAGGAGAGCTTGAGAATGTCCGTTAGGATTTTCATAATACAGTAGCCAGGTACACAGGGCTTAGAAGTAAACTCAAAATCTCAAAAGGAGACTTCCCCATAAGTTTTAGATTATGTTTTATAACCAGAATGGGAAATTTCTCAAATAAAAAGCTTTGCTTATTAAATCTAATGGTGAAGTAGAGAAGTTTTTTTATCTAATTGTGAAGGAATTTTTGTGGTTTTTTTGAAGTGTTTTAACCCGTGCACCATTACATATACACAAAGCATCCAAATGCTGTGTGACTTGTCCCTTTTTAATGCTGACATTTGACTGTCAAGATATATTTTTTGAGTGATCCATTTAAAATGAATGATGGGCCAGGGAGATGGCTCAGAGGCACAAGTGCCTGCCTGGAAAGTGCAAGGTCCTGAGTTCGATCCCTGGTTCCACAAGAAAAAAAAAAAGCAAATATTTAAAATGAATGACAGAGCTGGTGAGATGGCTCAGTAGTCTAAAGCACCTGCTTAGACAAGCTTAGGCAAGCGCTGGGACCATGGTTTGATCCCCGGCACCAAATGCTGCACCAGCTCCACCCCCAGCTCAGGCTGAGCCGGCCATAATATAAATAAATAAAATTATAAATAAATAAATAGATAAATAAAATGAATGAGAGCCCTAATGTACAGTGAGGTTGACCAGGTCTGTGAGATAGACTAGGGTGTGTGGTTAGTTTTTTGACAACTAGTATGGCTCCAAAAGGAGGAAGAATCCTTTTTATGCTCTTGAAGACCTATTTTTTGAACTTTTACTTGATGCTTTATGATTTTGCTGTTCAAAAGCAAATGCCATTTTTCTTCTTCTTTTTTTGTGATTTGGTTGTTGCAGGGTCTCACTGTGCAGTCTGCACTTGTGGTGACTGCCCTGCTCTTAGGCTCCCCAGCACTGGGATCACAGCCATGTACCACCACACACAGACTCTGGTCGGCTCAGCCTGCCCTGGGGGCGGGGCTGGCGCGCACGTAGCGCTTGAGTTTGCCTAGGCAGGCACTTTAGTCCGCTAAGCTGTCCTGCCTGCCTTATCTTAGAGTGATTGATTCAGAGTGACATTACTACAATTGTGTAGCTGATGGGGACAGCCTTTTTCAGTGATGTGACCTGAAAAAAGCAGTGTGGGGACCAGAGAAATAGCTTAGCAGCAAGAGTGCCTGCATGGCAAGCATAAGGTCCCAAGTTCAATTCCCAGTGCTTGACCAGAAAGCAAGCTAGCAAGTGAGTAGTGTAGCTCCTTATATATAGGTTGTGAGAAATTAAACGTGATAAAATATTCTTGCAAAAATAATATTTTTTGAGACAGTTCTACCCTACATTCTGACCTATGTCAGGCCCTAGCATAGCCTCTTTTGCGAGGATTGCTTTGGGTTTAGATGTACAAAAAAGTACACTGTTTTGTCTTTTAATCAGTTTTCATGTGGCATATTTCAAATATGACCAGGTGTAAATGTGTTGTGTGTATAAGTATGTGTATATATTATCTTGTTTTATGGCCATTCTAACATGCTCTGCCTTTTGACTTTTTGGTCCATTAACATTTAGTGTGATTTTTTTTTTTTTTTTTGCATTATTGGCTTAGTTTCCTGCTTATTTATTTTCTGTCTGCCCCTCTACTTTTATTCCTCATTTCCTACCTTCTTTTGGATCATTTGAATTTTTTATGACTCCGTTTATTATTTTTTTCATGACTTTGGCAATAACTCTTTACGTTATTCTTGTGGTAGGTGTTATTAGAATTATTATACACCTCTCTAACTTTCCAGAATACACGTAGAGTTGGGATAGCACCACATCATGTGAAGTGCAACCCACTGAGTCCGAATGTGCCCATTGCCCAAGCCTCACTCTGTACCCTGGCTTTCACGTTCTCATCTCAGGTCATTATGCATAGTGTACGCTTTGCCCACTGTTTTTTGTCTTTTTGAGACAAGGTCTCACTATGCAGTTCAGGCTGGCCTTGAGCTCACTTTTGTAGCCCAGGCTGGTCTCGAACTCACACTGATCCTCTTGCCTCAGCCTCCCAAGTGCTGGGATTACAGGTGTGCACCACCACACCCAGCTTCCCACTGTTATTTATTTTGCAAAAGACCTGCTTTGGCGCTCTCTCCTTGCTCTGAAGCCTGATGGTTGGAAATATTCTGCAGTACGCAGTCTATGGGGAGCTGGGTGTCTTGGCTAAATGAGCGAATTGGCCTCACTTGCACTGGCCCAGGCAAAGGCCAGAAAGCTTTCCAGGACAAAAGCACAAATAACTGAAAATGTTGGCTCCCTGAAATTTTCCCTAAGGTAGGATAGCACAAAAGTCTGGCGTAAGGGCATTGCACTGATTAACAAACTGAGGGCAAATGTTTGTGGATTGTGAGGCAGTTGTAACATGCAGTGGCAGCTGCGAAATCTGTCACAGGAAGGCTCACAGCGTGGTTCTGCTCGTGAGACAGCTGAGGAAGCCTTTCCAGATGTGCCCTTGCCCTTCTCTCCCATCCCTCTGTGGGCTCCCTCAGGCCTCCATTGGATGCAACATGGGCTTGCTTCAACATTCAGAAGCTCGAGGAGCTTAGGTTTTCCTATTTAATTTCTTTGTTTGTTTGTTTATTTTTTAGGGAAGGGCCTGCAGGGTGTTCAGGGTCTAGAACCAACTCGTAACCACCTGCCTGTTTCACAGCCTCCCAAGAGCTGGGATTGCAAACACAAGCCACCACCCCCAATGTCAGTTGCTGTTTCAGCCCGCCCCTTGGGCAGGGCCAAAAGGAGGTTTTCCTTTTTTTTTTTTTTTTTTTTGTCTTTTTGAGACAGGGTCTCCCATTTCACTCTGCAGTTCAGGCTAGCCTTGAGCTCACTATTGTAGTGCAGGCTGATCTTGAACTCAACCTGATCCTCCTGCTTGAGCCTCCTAAGTGCTGGGATTACCACGCCCGGCTCAGTTTTCCTTTTTAAACACACACTCTTTATGGTTACTTAAATTAGGAATTCTTAATATCAGAGCTAGAAAGGAAGAGAAAGAGCCAAGGTTTGTCGATCTCAGTTGGAGATGAGAAATTTGAAACTGAGCTATTGGAAGAAGGTTGAGTTCACCAGGGGAGTTTCCCTGGTGTGACTTGAAAGTCCCCCAGGCTTCAGGGTTGTACAAAAGGGAATGCCATATTGGGAGCTTTAGCAAAAAACAGCGTTTGAAACCAAGGGATGGGATCCCTTGCCTGTTAGATAGGTTCCTTGGATTTTTTTTTTTTTTTTTCCTGTTAAGTGCTTCAGCCAGCAGAGACCCCTCTACCGGTCCTCAGTCCTGCTTTGGAGGCTGATTTCTCTGGGGAAGAGGCCAAGCAGCCAATTCAGGGCTGTGCTCAGGAGGGCCGAAGCTCTCCTGTGGTGGCCGTGGTGGCGGGTGGTGTCCCGGGTGTGGCAGCCATCTGTGCTTTGCACTAGAGGTGGAACCAAACTTAGCAAGTAAATGGCAGGGTGGAGAAGATGGGGTTGGGAGGAGCCACCCTGCCACAGCCCCCTCCGTGACCGTGGAAGCAGACCCACTGTGATGAGCAGTGTGGGCAGAGGAAGATGCTGGAGGACTGTAAATACCAGCCTGGCGCTGCAAATGTGCAGCTCCACATTCCACCGTGGCAAAAAATAACAGCGGGCTCCACACCGGGCTGCTGAGGCCTGAAGGGAGAGTTGCAGCTGTTATGTGTGCGCCGTGGACATACTTGGTGCTGGGGAGCTGATCTGGAACCAAGGGTGCCAGGCCGGCGGACGCCCCAGGTTGCCCCTATTCTCAGAGCTCAACCGGGAGGACAGACAGAATGGACCAGACCGCGCACTTGATGTGGTGGACGTGAAATCATGCCTACCCCCTGACGCTATCGTCCTTGTATTATAATTAACCGTTTATTTCTGTGTGTGGTAAATAACAATGCTGACATGGTCACAAAATAACGAGAAGCATATGGGTCACAACTGGTTTCAACTAGCAACTTCTCTAAAGATTTATTTAGATTCCGTAATTACAGAGAGGTTTGGAAGACTGGCATGTGGTTTCAGTTTATAGATATAAACACGGGCCTTCAGCCTGGCTACAGCTTAGGTTGCCAGGGAAGGAGAGAGGCAAGATTGGGGGGGGGGGCTTCTGTTCCTTGGGGTCTTCCCTTTGGCCATTTCAGAAACCAAAAAGCAAAGTGACATTCTTGGTTGGGAACAAGTAGCTGTGGGCACATTTATCCTCCCTTGATGGTGTATCAATAAAGCAACAGAGGTTTCCCAGGGCTGAAGGACTTTAACTGGTGAATTTTCATGTCAGTTTGAAATCAGAGTCCCGGAAGAATAAATCTCTTTTAGCCCTTGTCTTCTGTAGTTCAGTGCAGTTGGCCCTCTATATCCAAGGATCCAGCAACTTCAGGTCAAAAATACTGTACTAAATATCTACTGTACTATAATCTGCTGATGCGGTTCTTGTCATTGGGCAGACAATATGGTACAATACCTGTTCATGTAGCCCTTACATTGTACTAGGTGTCGTAAGTCACGCAGAGATGGCTTCAGGTACCCGGGAAGGTGAGGATAGGCTGTGTACCCTGAGCTGTTTCATAGCAGGGCTTGAGTACTGGCTGATTTTGGCCTCCAGGTGGATGGGGTGGGGGTGGGCATCAGGGAAAGTGCTGTATCCTGCCCTGTTGAGCACCAAGGACTGACCACATTTCTGTCCAGACAGACAAGAAAGAGCAAAGTACTCTGCCTTGGTGTTTGGACTTGCGATAGCCACATGCAGTGCCAGTGGGCATTGACTCTCGGTGTGAGCTGAGTTTGTGTGTCCTGGAGGGTTATTCAGGTTTGAAGCAATTCGCCATCGCTTAGGATTTGGTGTAAATGCAGAGTTAAATTGCAGCCCTAGGAACACGGATTGTGGCCGGTACCAGAGCCCACAAAGAGCTGAGCCGTAACACTCTTGTCTGCGCAGCTTGATGAAGATGGTACCTAAATGTACTGAAATGGCATCTGTGAACTACCGTGTTGAGGAAGGCAAATAGAAAAGAAGCCCAAGTGATGGGTCCCTTCCCCGTAGGCGGGTCTTAGAAAAGATCAACGTCAGATGTTTACCATGCCTCTTGGAGCTCCTGGCTGTAAGGGGCTTTGCCCTGACCTGGCAAGGATCTGTCTGCGCCTTCAGCCCTGATTTGGCACTGATTATATATCATGCATACAAGGATCATCTGTGGGCAGAGATCCTTCGGAGAAGAGGCCACTGCCCTGGAGGGGCCTGTGCTCCGGCAGAAGGCCAGAAGGTAACCGGTCACATGAGATGCTCTGACACACAGGGGGTGATGTTTCCATAGCATCCGATGCACCTGGCTATATCCTTCCATTCTGCATGGGAAGTTTGGCCAAGAGCCAGTGTCTCACCAGTGGTCATGGACTGGGTGAGGTGAGAGTCTGTGGCCCCTTGAGCGGAGGTCCTGTGCCTCCATTGTCCCCGTTCCCTCACACCCAAGTGGTACATGGCAGGGCAGAGGCATGCTCCCACCTGGTAGTCAGAGGCCCCCAGAGAGCCCACCTGGGTCTTGAGCAGGCTTTGGTTATGCAGAGAACGGATGGCTGGGCTTTGAGGGACCAGAACTGATCCAGGGGCACTGTGTGGATAAAGAGGCTAGAGCTGCTGTTACTTGCAAAAGACCCTGAGTGCTAGACATTTTCATTACATTTCCTATTGGTCGGTCTTCCTTTTATTCACACATCTGCTCAGTGGATGCACTCAGATTCCTTGTTACATGGAAGGCCACGGTGTGCGGGACACGCAGTCTTCAGACAAGGTGGGGGTGGGTCTCCTGTAGGGGCTCAAGGTAGCCCAGCAGGAAGGTAGGTGTGCCCGCCATGTTGTGGGAGGATGGGATGGGGTTCACAGTATTTCTGGGGTCTGGTTGTGGCCCTTCTGAGCTCACATCACCCCTCAGGGTGCTTGCTCCGAAGGAGGATAATGTGTGCTTTGAGGAGCTCTGTGGAATACGAATCTCAGCCTGGTGTGGTGCGCACCCATCTTGGCAGCATTCCGGGGGCTGTGGATCACAAGTTTAGGCCCAGTTGAGGCACCACAGAGAGGCCCTGTCTCAAAATAAACAATAAAATGGTGAGGGATGCAGCTTGGTTCTGAAGCCTTGTTCGTTCCCAGTACTGGCCCCCATGCCCCCAGCATCAAGTTATGTATGTGAGGTCACCTCCCTCGCCTCACCTGGCAGGTTGGAGGTGTGGAGAAATAGTGCCTACGTCTCCACACACCTGCGGAAGAGAAGCCCAGGCCCCTGCTGCGACGGAAAACCACTGTTGTGTGGCGGCCACGTGTGAGTTCTCCCTGGACCCCAGGCCCCCACCAGTCTCCCTACCTCACATAGCGCTCTGTCACAGGTTTGTCCCCACTGACTCCAAAGAATACATAGCACTGGGAATCAAGATCAGGGCTGAGGGGCTGGGGAGATAGCTCTGTAGCACAAGTGCCTGCCTGGCAAGTGCAAGGTCATGAGTTCGAACCCCGGTCCCACAGAAAAAAAAAAAAAAAAAAAAAAACAGGGCTGGCTGCGTGGCTCTGACAGTCGTGTCCTTACTTTGTGCCAGGCTTGTGAGATTGATATGGTGAGACACAGCAGAGGCGGGTGGCCGTAGCACGTGGTGCGTGTCGCCGCTCCTGCTTCTCCTGGCTGTCTGACATCGCTGCCCCCTTTGTGGCCTGTGGTTGGCTCCTGATCCCCTCTGCCCCTAATTGGGAATTGCACCTCTGTCTCGAGGACATTGCTCAGGGCTAGTCCTCCTTTGCCCGCCACCCAGAGCTGCTGTGACCCCTCGCTTCCCTTTGGTCTGAGCCCTTGGCCTTGCCTCCCTCCCACCCCCCCAAGGAGCACCCAGCGAGCTTCCTGTCTTGGGTAGAGCTCTGCATCTGTCTCTGTCATCATTGCACTGCACTTACTGGTAGACTGCGTGTCCTGTTTGTTGCCATAGTTCTGACCGAGAACTCGTGGAAGAGGTGGAGCTGTGTGTACTGATTCCCAGCTGGTTCCCACACATGCTGGACACTTAGAATTGACCTGAAAGGCTGACTCAGAAGAGGAACTTAGTCTGTTTTAAACATACTATTGTCGGAAGTGTTTTTCAGTGAGCTAAAAGAGGCAAGATTTGTGTCATGAACACATTTTGAGAAGGAGAAGGCCACAGGCGCCCGTCCTTGTCTCCGGTAGTGAGCCCTGTGGTGCTAAGACCAGGTCCGAAGCCACGGTTGGGCCGGGGGACCCGCGGCAAGCCCCGCGATGGCGTTGCGCCCCAGCTCCCATTGCCTACCATAAAGGCTGTAGTTGTGTGCTTAGCTTCCTGAGGGTGACATCGGCTGTTTATAATTCAGTAGCAGTTTTCTAACATTTGGAAAGATTGCTTTTGCCTCATTGTACTGAAACTCCATGAATTGTCCTGAAAAATCTCGACCTTATGCCGTTGTGGCCATGTGATATGCAGCATTTTCTCCTTGGTTATCTGAATTCCCTGAGCATATTATGAAGAGCCAGCCCAATAGCAGGGGATCTAAGTATAAAACAACTCTGTGGCGTCTGATAGACGGTGCCATTTTGGCTCATAGATCGTGTATGGGAAGAGACATTGTGGGCCATGTGTGGAGGAGTTACTGGCTATTTTAAGCTTGAGCACAATGCAATGCGATGTCTTGCTTGCTGCTCAAGTGCCCCAGCGCAGCTGTGGAGGAGCCTGTGACAGCCCCTGCGCGTGTGGCAAGGGTCTGCGTTCTGAGCGAGGTCTTCTCTCATTTCACTTGCAGCTTTGCCCTGTCAGATGAGGCCTACAGATCCCTCCGCGATCAGGACAAAGACCAGTGCATCCTCATTACTGGGGAGAGCGGAGCAGGAAAAACAGGTGAGGCTGCACAGAGCAAGCGGGTCTTCCTGGGGGAGGGACATGCCACCCGCCT